>JAJOOD010003236.1:0-74175 GCA_029582525.1 Solanum tacnaense
TTTTTGGTCAACTTCAAACGACCATAACTCCTAGCTCAGGATGATTTAGGTGTGTTTCCAGATATTGTAGGAAAGATCTTGGAATAATCTTTCCAACGCCACCGAGTTTGCGCGATTCCGAGTTCGTATGAGTGAGATATGCCCATTTGAAGTTGGGTTGTTCAATTAAGGGAAGTTTAATCCGGGTTTTAGAAGGGCATTATGGTCTTTTCACCACCCAATTAATTAATTTCGTTTTTGGTAATTAAGTTGGGGTCTAAACTGATTGGATTCATTTTACGCTTTTGAGAAACAAGTTAGGATTTTGAGAGAAGAAAATAGAAGAGGAGGAAAGAGGAAAAAGAGCAAGGAATTGTCCAGTTCTTGAAGCTAGGCTCGTGTATTTCGTCAAGGGGTGATCCCTATGAGGTATGTGAGTTCACACAGCGTTAGGTTCCTTCACCCACCCGCCAAACATGTTTAATTCATCGTTAATTCATCCTAAAAAGTTGAAAGTTTGAATGTTCTTGAATTTACTTTCGTTCTTGAATTGGGATGAGATTGAGGAGTTTCTTGAGATTGTAGAGTTGACTATTAGAGTTGTTGAGTTAGATTCTTGTGTATATGTTGGGGGTACCTGAATCTAAAGAGATATGGAGAAAAATAATCGAATTTAGGTGAATTGGGACTGGAAAACGAAGAAGGAAAAGGTCGGGCAAATCTAGTGCCCCAGGTTGCGTCGCGGACTTGCTTCCCAGTTTCGCAAAATTCATCCTCGCGTCTTGGAGCGGTCACGGACCGTTCTGCCTCAAAAATTATTTTCGCGACCAAATATTTAAATACATCTCTGCGTCGCGGACTATTTTCCAGGCAATGACTTCTTGATCATTTCTCATGTTTAACTATCAAAAAGCATCCCTAAACATCATTAGATCTTTCCTATCACAAATCACAATCCTTGAATCCATAATTCAATTCAGGGAAATTTAAGAGTCAAGTCAAAAGAAGTTAAGAGTCAAATCAAGAGAAGTTAAGAGTCAAATCAAGAGAAGTCAAGAGTCAAGTTAAGAGAAGTTCATAAAGTTTTCTAAAAGTCTTTTACAAATGTTTTAACTTTGTTTTAAGACTTGAGTTTTGAGTTGAGTAAAGAGTAAAGTTTGAAGTTCATTTCTTCAAAAGAGTATATCGGGACTATGTATTCCCAAAGAGTAAATGTTTTCACATTTAAAGAAGAAAGGAAACCTTGATTTCCAAGAGAGCCTTTGAGCTAGTTTTCAGTAAAGAGTAAGAGTAAAGTTCATTCTTCAAAGATTATACGGGAACTAAGTATTCCCATGAGTTAAAATGTTTTCACATTTGAGCAAGAAAGGAAACTGAGATTTCCAAGAGAGCTTTTAAGCTAAGTTTTTGAGTAATTATCTCAACCCAAAGAAAGAGTTTTGTTTTTACAAACATATGAGCTAAGTATATTTTGGGAGTAGTATTGAGCACCGATATGGAGACAAGTTTGAGTTTAAATAACTCACGTCTCCATAAACCATGTAGCCATCATAGGTAGTAAAGGATCATACTTTTTATATGACTCCTTAAGTGCTTTTTAGCATAGACTAGTGGATCCACTTAGTTAAGACGTTCTATATGACGGCAAAGTATATGACAGTTCTAGCAGCGTGGGAAAGATGTTGTATCACCACTTAGGCTCATAGTGGTGGTTGTTGATTAGTCAAACTCCCACAGAAACTATATTACTTTATTATATGAGTAAAGTTGAGTTTGTTATTGTATTTTCTTTAACAAACTAAGTTATTTTCTACTGTTTTAAAGGCTTTCTATATATTGCATGTGTTTTATTGTTTTATATTGAGTGAAGTTATTCATGAGTTGAGTAAAGCCAAGGTATGCGTTTATTTCAGATTCTTTTCAAGCTTAAGTTATGTTTAGCATTCTAACTCGCATACTCATACATTAAATGTAATGATGCCAGTTGCCTGCATCTTATTATGATGCAGACGCAGGTAATTAGGATCAACATCCAGCGCTTCGTTGATCCAGTTCAACACTCAGAGTCAGTCGGTTAGCCTCTTAGCTTTCTGAAGGATCATTTTTATTGCTTTCAGTATTTTAGTTCATTAGGATATCGTGGGTCTTGTCCCGACGTCCATATCAGTTGTTTAGAGGCTTCATAGACAGAGTTAGTGATGTTAGTTCATGAGTCTTTACTTTCCCTTTTCAGTTAAGTTGAGACTTGAGTTGCCACTTTGACAGTGAATGTTATTTATTACATTCTAAGTTATTTATTGAGAAGTTTAGTTTTTCTTTTAAAGTATATTTATCTTGAGTAAAGTCTTCCGCTGAGTAAGTAAGCTAGGCCAAGGGTTCGCTTGGGGCCAACAATGGTTCTCAAGTGCTAGTCCTGCCCGGGGTGTAGGCTCAAGGCGTGACAGTTGATTACAATATTAATCCAATTCATATCCTTTACAGGTTATGTATTGCTTTGCAAAATACATTTGATGAATGGACGTATATGAGTATGGAATGGGGGCTCTCCTATGAGATTATGACATATTTCTAGAGCATTCATGAGCGCGGCGGCTATGCGCATGTGTCCCAAATTGACATATATTTTTTGGTAATGGGTATACTCGAGAGAAAGGGTTTACTAGGCATGCGCATGGCGTATTTGCGCAAAACCACAATGAACAATAAAGTGTGTGGAGCCATGATATGATAAATAAGACACTGAATTTACAAAAAAGAATTTTTGGTTAACAGAAGTTCTAAGGCCAACTGTTCTGTAAGTTTAATCTTATTTTATCTAGATCTGGTTCATAGTTCAAGAGACACCAAATTCAATGCATTATTCTCTTTGTGAAATCCCAACAAAAATACATTTTTATCATTTATATTATTTTTGATATAAAGGGGTTTTTTAGTCAAAACAATTATCATAAAATAAGTTATCTAAAAAAGAAGTACCAACTTTGGTCAAAAATCATGTTTCAAAATGAAGTTGTTGCCTCCATTGTACCAATTCTTCTTTAATTGGATATTATTGCCTTTATGACATTTATCCTTTCGCAGTTTTAATTTTCTTTTCCTTAGGCATATATATGTCATTCTTGGCCTCTCCAGGTCCAAGTGAGAAAAACAAATCAGCAATAGCTTTATGGAACTCTTTCTTTGTTGGGTTTTATAGTTGTTGAAACTTTGTTGTTCCTGTTCTTAATTAATTCTAGAAGAGCTTGTTGAATCATGGGGGATACACCATATCGGCGAATATATCCTTAAGGACAGTCTACACGCCTCAACCTATCAAGAATCCATGATTGTACAACAAGATTTCCAACATCATACAACTTCTGATTTGTGCTTGCCTGTCTAAATTTTCCACGCTTAAGATGTTGACAATCTGGGTTGGTTTGACTCGAGTATATTTTATATTTTTTTCAACTTTTCTTATTAGTTTTTTATATATAAATAACAATAATAATTAATTGTATAATTCCACTATTTTAAATATATATTATGTTGTAGACTTGATCAAGTCCAATTAAATTTAAATGGTCGGTGATTTGCATGAATAACATCTTTTAATGTCCTCGTTTAATTTTTACTGGTAATTTCGATGATACATATTCACGAAGCAGAAATCCTAATGTAACAATCTAAGGCCCCACACTAGGCATGACATGACACTTGAAACCCCATTTGGCCAAAAAGCACCAACCAACTTTCTTAATCCGAATAATCCAATTTAAATATCAAATTAAATACAAATGTGGAAGATAAGACCCATTTGAATAAATATTCAAGAGAATTCTAAAGAGGAAAATCCATTCAACTCTTAATAAGAAAATCAAATCCAACTAACCATAGGCTTATGAAACCTCTACTAACAGAATAACAATGTCTATGTCGGGATATGACCCCCGACATACCATGAAAATCAAATGAAAGATTGATAAAAGAAAAGTTTGTTTTCCATAAAATGGATAGCTTAGCACAAAAGTAACTGCTATCCTTGAAAAATTTATTGCTTCCAGAACCACGAACCTCTATCTCCAATGCTTCATCATGAAACACTGTAGCATTTGAGAACGATTAGTAAAGTGAATACTGGTATGAAACCGAGGGGAGGGTCAAACAAGATACATATATATAATATAACTATAAAGAAAAGGCAAAGTCATAAGTGCAAACCCAAAGTATTTAGACATAGATGTTTTGAAAGCCATTAATCCTGGTGGGTTAGTATTCAACGATCTAATAAGAGCCATGGGCTATATGGGTCTGACCTCCGTGTAACTGTGGGCCTCCATCCATGTATGCCACGTAAAGAATATAAGAATTTGGTGAACCATACTATTCCAAAGAAATGACTATAGAGGCTTCTCCGATTAACAACATACAATGGTCAGCCATATTTTAGGACAAAGACCTCCCACATAGGCAAATGCGATCGGGTGATGAGTCACAAGGACTTTACACCTTCTCGGTGATACTATTAAACTTTATTTAAGCCTCATTAAGATCTTTACATGTTTCTATTTATTTAGAGTTATCCAAATAAACACATCTTCATTGGTATCATCATATAGGAGGCTCGACCTACAGGGAGAGGGAGGCTCTCGCCCAAGCTTCTGACCACGATTCTGAAAGAAAAGATTGGTCGTACAGTCGTTAGCAAAAGAGCTAGCAAGCTTAAGGGCTAAGGGAAATTCATCTTTGGATCAAAGCTGTCACAATCATTAATAGGAAGATTACAACTCCGAGACACCGAACAAATTCCCTAGGACTGCTATAACTGGCATGATATAGACCACGAAAAATATGCAGGTGAACCACAATGAAAAACATACCAAGACTTGCAAGCCATAGTAACCATAACGAATGTGTAATCTTCCATTTAAAGCTTTTAACCTTTCCTTAGAAAATCCAAGACTCATTTATGTTAAAGAATTCTTTTTAATTGTATCATCCAAGTCTTTCCACGTTCTAAGATAACATCTAAAATGAAATATCATTAATAACTAATTGGGACAGAAAATTACCTGTTGTTCATCATCTTAAACTAAATCATTTGAAAGATTCAAAGATTTCCAAGTTGATGAGTCCGAGTTTTGGACTCATTTAGAGCTTTGTTTATATTGATTTAGTGTCTTCAAATGCTTATTTTTTTTACCAATAACTGATGTTAAATCCTTGATTTTCTGGAATATGGATTGAGGAACAAAGAAAGGACACTAACAGGTAAAAAGGAACAAAACAGGCGGAAGAAATGAAGATGGGCGAGCCTGAGGATCGCCAAGAGCATTCAGCGTGTCACCAAGTGGCTCATTAGACTGCCTAAAGTTCCAGTGTTCCAAGCTTTGAAGGAAAGAACCAAGTCGGCAAGGAAAAGGAGAAGTTGGCGGATCGCCGAGTGATTCCGTGAAGCCAAGATAGATCGCCCAAAGTTACAGGCCTTGAGGATGATGAGTGCCAAGGCGAAAGGGCGATGGAAGATACCAAAGGGCGGCTCGCTGAGTGGTTCGGCGACCCCGACTTACTTCGCCAAATTAGCTTTCGTATCTTATTTTCGGCGACTACAAATATGTTTTTGAACATTTTAGTTAGAAGCAATCTTCAGACTTTGAATCTTTTTGTTACTTTTTAAACTTAGAGAATAATTTTGAGACTTTTGAGAGAGTTTTTCCTTAGCTTTGAAGGATTAAAAAAATTCACTTTTGAGAAATTGGAAGTGAGTTTTTGAGATTCATCAAATTGGACCATTGTAAAGACGAAATCACTCTTACCCAGTTGATGGAAAATCAATTTGGTAACTGTTTTTACCTTTTTATAATGTCTAGCTAAAACCCCAATTCTTGGGGTGTGATTATGTGATTATGGGCTGATTTAGCATATCGGTATTGCTAATTGTTAGTTTAAATGCTATTTAAAAGTGAGTTTAATAATTAATTGTGGTTTAATTTAAGAATTGTAGTTGCAAATGCAGTTCTTTCTTTGTGTTCTTGGCTTGCTTGAGAGAGAGGTTCTAGAATTAAGGTTTTTGATTGATGGTTTGTGGGTATTGGGTTAACCTGGGTTCAGCTCGAGAGATTGAACCCTAAACCCAATCCCATACATTCAGCTCGAGAGAGTGAATGGATTAAGGAGTGGGAAGCTCTTATTTTTCATGCTTGTTGATGTTCGAGAGAAATCATTGGATTCGGGGTAAATTGTTCGAGAGAAAATTTACCTCCCCTATAGCCTAGCCTACTCACTAATAACTAGTTATTTACTAATAGTTGCAATTACCCATATGTCTACATTGCCTATAATCGATCTTATCCCAAGAATCCGTCTTATTATTGTTAATTCTTATTGTTTGTGACTGATGTTTGTAGCTGATAATCAAAACCAATACCCCCATTTGACATTCGTGTCACCCCTTGATTTGAATGAAGTTTTTATTTGATAATTTTTATTCCTATGATTGATTTGACCACATATATACTTCCCAATTGAATTTGAAACACGTACCACTCCATGTGGGATTCGACCCCAACTCATTTAGTTGGGTTTTATACTGATTTACGATCGTTGAACACCTAGAATTGGATGAGGTGTGCTTGAAACATTAAATCATAAATCTGTTATTTATAGGAAAAACCCATTTCAAAATCATACGAAATACTTCACCCATTCTGTCACGAGCCGATACCTTGGATGTGGCCGACACTCAAGAACCATTGTTGATCCCCAAATGAATCCTTGGTTTGACTGGCTACTTAGTGGAAGACTAACTCCAGCAAAATTAAGCTTTAAAATAGAATTAAACCATTTTATCTCAAAGTACTCAAATGTCTCAAAATACTCTGAAAACAGCAATGGTTGAAAAAATTAATTTAACAATGGAGTACTAAAAACATACTCAAAACCAACTATAAAGCCTCTATTATTAAAGACGAGTGTTGGGACAAGACCCATACCATTTCAAAGTACCTAACTAAAATATAAAAGTGGAGTCCTCCGGAATGCAAGGAGGCTCACCAAAAGCTAAGTGGGAGTGCAAAGTGATCACAATGAAGCGCCTATTGATGATCCTAAACACTTGTATACTCATATCTGAACTCAACAATTTAAGTGATATGAAAAAAAAAAACAACAAAAAAACAAAATAAAAAAAATAAAAAATATATATATATATATATTGAACTCTATCTGGGAGATTCTCTAACAAAAAACCACCACTATGAGCAACTTGATGATACAACGTCTTATCCATGCTCCCAGCACTATCTTATACCTTATCGGGATATAGAATTTCTCAACTAAGTTGATCCACTAAACCTATACTCGAAAGAAATAATGAGCCGTCTAAAGAGTACGATCATTTACCCATGTTGGCTACATGGTTTATGAGGCATGTGAGTTGTATGAAATCAACCCCATATCGGTGCTCCATACCACTCCCAATAAATATATACTCATGCTCAATTAAAAATACTCTTACTCTGTGTTGAGGTAATTTCTCAAAAGCTCCTCTTTAAGAGGCAATGTCTCAATTATCTCTAGGAACTCTTTTAACTCTTTATGAAAATCAAAGTTCTCTTTCTTAATGTAAAAATGATATATTTGGAAATCAATTAGTCCCCTCATATTTTGCTCATAATCATTCTTTAAACTCTATTAAAACTTGTCTTTACATCCTCAAAATCAATTTAAGACACAAGTGTTTGTTTAAAAAATTCTCAATAATAGCTAAATAATATGGTTCATGCTGATAAATAGACATGAACAATAAACTCAAGAATCTCAATGCAATATATAACAACTAAAAAATCAAGAATATAACTCTGAACTCATGAACAACAAAACTCATCTCAAGAATTATCAAAACTAAGGATGCAAGCCTAGATTATTCTTTACTTATAGAAATAATATGTACTATGTGAGGACGAACTAAGTACATCCTTATGAGTAGCCTTACTACCTAGAAGAACAAAGTTCTTGGCAAAATCGGTGAAAACTTGAAGAACACTTGAATCCCTAGGTTTTCTTCTCTCGAACCTTGCTGTAATGACTTGGAGTGATAATAAACATAAAGGAAAGACTAACACTGTTTTAACCCTTAACTTAGGGTAGAAAGTCAAGTTTTAGGCTTAGAATGGGTTGGAAATGTCTGAAATACCCTTCTTAAAAAGCTGTGAAAAACCTTTTACGAGACCAGTTACAGTTTCCGATTTGTTCTACAGATCGTAGATCCCATATGTGGAATAAATACTAAATTTTAAGGCTCAAAATTTATTCTATAAGTCCAAACTACGATCCGTAGAAGTTTCTATGGAACGTAGATCCAATTCGTAGAATTTATACTAATTTTTTAGGCTTAAAAGTTCATTCTACGGGTCCAAACTATGGCTAGTAAATGTTCCTACTTCCCGTATAATGGATCCATAGTACATAAAATTTGACTTCTTCAATGTTTTCTTCGAGTTGACAGTACGGGTTGTGGAAATTTCTCTGGCCCGTAGAAGAAATTTTTAGGAATTGACTTCAGAAACTATGATGCGATAGTCTCTGGTAAAACGACCATCATTGTTTACTCCAAAGTCAAAATGAGGCAAGCTTGGTGGCGTTCGAAATACTACTAATAGACCTTCAATCTTATAAGTCATGAACTACCTAATTCAATATGTACTGAGAGATATTATCTTTTGAAGTTGACCTAAGTAGAATCTTACATCAAAACTTAATTGGTAAGAATGCTTTCAAGTCACCTTTGTTCTAGGGGATTCTTGTGACTTTAATTCATATTCAAATGTATTCAAACTCTATAGAATTGACCTTAACACCCAATGAAAATTTAAGAATCACTCGATACAACCTTACACGCAAATGAAGAATGGTTTGGGCCTTTTCTTTGAATTTTTTGGGGTGTTACAGTATCTCCCCCTTGGAATAATTCGTCCTCGAATTATTGTTGAATTGAGCATGGAAGGAGTAGGGAAATGTTTAATAGCCTAATTTAATGCAAAATACACATAAAACTCATGAACTCAAAACACTGAAGGAGGAATTGAATTGAATGAGTACTTTAGGAAGAATTTAATATCTTGGATTGGAATTAATCTGAGGAAGAAAGATGAGGGTATCCAGTTTTCATATCCTCCCCAGCTTCCCAAGTTGCCTCCGATGCAACCTCTTTAGTTCTCAACTTGAACACCTGACGATAAATAATATGGATGGGAATTTTCTCATAAGATAGGTTGTCCTTGATACTAATATTATCGGTAGGCACAATAAGGGAATGATCACCCAAACACTTCTTTAGGATAGAAATGTGAAATACTTGGTGTACTGTCGCTAACTATGGTGGTAGCTCCAACTTATAAGCTACATTACCAATTCTATTTGTAATCATATAAAGACCTATATATCGGGGACTGAGCTTCCCTTTCTTACCAAACCTCATAACACCCTTCATGGGTGAAACCTTCAAATAAACCCAATCATTAGTCTCAAACTCCAAATATCTCCTTCTAACATTTGTATAGGATTTTTCATGGCTCTGCGCTGTTTTCAACCTCTTTTGGATTATTTTCACCTTCTCCATGGATTGATAAACTAGGTTTAATCCTATCTACTCTGCTTCACCAACCTCAAACAAGCCAAAAGGAGATCTACACGTTCACCAATAAAGAGCCTCATAAGCATCAATTTGAATGTTGGAGTGATTGTTGTTATTGTAAGAAAACTCTATAAGAGGCAAGTGGTCATCCCAATTCCCTTCGAAATCTAATACGCAATCTCTCAACATATCCTCTAAGGTTTGAATAGTGCACTCTACTTGACCATCTATTTGAGGATGAAAAGAAGTACTAATGTTTACATTCAAACCAAAACCTTTATGAAATGGCTTATAAAACTGAGCAGTGAACTGTGCACACCTATTTAAAATGATGGAAAATTGGACTCCATGAAGTTGGACTATCTCACGGATGTATAAACTTGAATAATCTTCTACTGAATTGGTCGCCTTCACCGATACGAAATGTGTTGACTTATGCATCCAATCTACAATCACCCAAATTGAATCATGTTGCCTACAAGATTGCGACAAGCTCTTAATAAAGTCCATATTAATCATCTCCCACTTCTATTCTGGAAGAGCTATGTTCTGAGCCACACCACATGGCCTTTGGTGTTCAACCTTGACTTGCTGGCAATTTGGGCATGTAGCAACGAAATCTGTTATACACCTCTTCATACTATTCCACAAATAGACATCTTTCAAGTCATGGGACATCTTTGTGGAACCCAAATAGATCAAATATCTGGAACTATGAGCTTCTGTCATGATCCTCTCTTGGAGCTCATCTACCTTTAGAACACACAATCTACCTTGATATCTCAACACACTATCTTCCCCTGGTTCAAAAGTCATCACTTTCTGCTTATGAATATTTGCCTTTAGTTCAAATAATATGGGGTCTTTGTCTTGCTTCTCCTTCACTTCTGACACTAATGTTGATTTAGCCCCATTCATTACAACAGCTCCGCAATCACTGAAACCTAATAAATGGACTCCCAAACATGCAAGTCTGTGCACGTCCTTAGCCAATTTTTTCTTGTCTTCATTGAGATGAGCAGTAATCCCCATGGAAAACCTACTCTCAAGGCATAAAAAACAATGTTAACCTTTCCTGCGTGATAGAGCATACTCATTTAGTAATCCTTGAGTAACTCTAACCACTTCCGTTGTCTGAGATTAAGTTCCCTTTGAGTGGTACATATTGGAGACTCTTGTGATCGGTGATGAAATCCACATGAACTCCATAGAGATTGTGACGCAATATCTTGAGAGCAAAAACTATTGTTGCCAACTTGAGATCATGAGTTAGGTAGTTTCTCTTGTGAATCTTAAGCTGGCTAGAGGCATAGGCTATAACCTTGCCATTGTGCATCAACACACAACCAAGCCCCACTGTGGATGCATCACAATAGATGAAAATACCCTCTATATCCTCTAGCAGGGTTAACACTAGAGCGGTAATTAATTGAGTTTTAAATTCCTGAAAGCTTTTCTCATAAGCTTCAGACCATTGAAACTTAGCTTTCTTTTGAGTCAATTTAGTCAATGTGGATAGATGAAAATCCATCAATGAACCTTTTGTAGTAACCTTCCTACCCCAATAAACTCCTAATATCAGTTGGGGATATAGGTCTAGGCCTATTTTGCACTGCGTTAATATTCCAACTGTTGACTTGAATTCCTTTGCCAGAAAATATGTGGGCTAAGAATGCCACAAAGTCAATCCAGAACTCGCACTTAGAAAACTTGGCATATAACTCTCGCTATTTGAGAGTTTGGATGACTATTCTGAGATGACATGCCTAATCATCCTCATTCCTTGAATAGACCAGGATATCATCGATGAATACAGTAACAAACATATAAATATAATGCTTGGGATTCTATTATATAATTCTCCCAAGAGCTTAAACCTTTGTGGTTTTCGAATAACTCCCCCACTACGACGACTAGAAACTACAGCATTTGCTATATCTTGAACTAAATTATGAACATTTTGAACTACTTCTTCCACAATTTTAGGTTGCACAATATTACTCCTACTACTTTGTCGTAGCGAGATGTCTTGAGTCTGCTTTTGAGTAACCTCTGGAGCATCCTCTTGTCGATTGACATTTCTCCCACTACGTGAATGCAATGGTATGTTAACAATTGTTTTAGGTAGTTGTGTTGATTTGTCATTAATAGTTATTCCTTTTCTTAGTTTTTGTAACACAAGTTTACTACTAGGAACATGGTTACTTAAATAGTCTTGTTCCAAAAACTTGGCATTTGTTGAAACAATTACCTTTTGTTCATTAAGAAAATAAAATAAACCTCTTTTAGTTCCTTTTGGATATCCAATGAAAATGCACACTTCTGTCCTTGATTTCAACTTATTTGTTTTCCCTTTTATTACATGTGTTGGACATCCCTACACACAAATATGTCGTAGACTAGGCTTGCACCCATTTCACAATTCGGATTGTGTTAAAGGAACAAATTTGGAAGGAAACAAATTCAGAATGTTATTTTTTCTTTCTAAGGCATATCCCGAAAAACAAAAAGACAAAACTGAATAACTTAGCATTGATCTAACTATTTCCAAAAGAGTTATATTTCTTTGTTCTGCCACACCATTTTGTTGCGGTGTTCCTGAGGTAGAATATTGAGATGTAATGCCCGATTCAGATAAGTACTTATTGATTTCGCCAAAAGGTATTCACCACCACGATCTGATCGTAATGTTTGGATATGTTTACCCTGTCTCTTTTCTGTTTCTATCTTGAATTCTTTGAACTTTTTAAAGCATTCATATTTATGGTGCAACAAATAAATGTATCCATATTTTGAGTAGTCATCTGGGAAAAAATACTCAAAACCCCCTCTTGATCGTATATTCATATGACCGCACAAATCAGAATGAATTAATTCTAACTTATTATTGGCTTTATTTCCTTTGGAAGGGAAATATGTCTTTGTCATTTTTCCTTCTAAACAAGATTCACATGTTGGTAGTGCAACCACTTTCAATGAACTCAGAGGTCCATCAGAAACAAACCTTGAAATCCTATTTATATTAATATGACTGTAACACCCCAGAAACTAGTAGGCTAAACTAGAGCCTTTCGTAAGAGTTTGACAATGACTTCCCGTACTTAGAATGAACGTTTTAGGGCTAGGGCGTCAAGGTACGACCCCCCAATGACCAACCAAGGGTCCTTGAGGGGGACCCAAAATAGTCCCTAAAAGCTGCCCAAAAAGAGGCCACCTATGGTTGGGACTCACGCCCCGTAGGTGGACCCACACCCCGTGGGGAGTAGTCGTGGGTCAAGACCCCTAAAAGTAGACCTACAGTACCCCATCCATGCTTGACCATCATGGTCTGTGGACGTGGTCTCGTGGGTTGGGGCAGTCCATTCTTTGAGTTGTTTAAGTTTAAGGGTTAGGGAATATTCTAGAATTAGTTAGTTATTAAGTAGGGCCGTTTTATTAGTAATTAGTCCACCTATATAAAGTTAATATACCCTTAATTAGAAGCTTCCAAATAATTAGTTTAGATTCACCAAAGAACCCAATTCTCTCCAAGAAATCCTCTCTAGAAAAGCAAAGAAGAAGAAGAAGAAGAAGAAGAAGAGAAGAAAGCTAGGTCAAATTCCTCCATTATTGCAAGCTTTTGTGAGATATTTGAATCAATTTATGTTAGCTTATTCATCTATGGATTCTTCCATCCATGGATTCCCCTAGAATTCCCCAAATTTGATGAAAAAATCCCCAATTCTAGCTAGGGTTTCTTCCAATGTTGTGGGTTTAGTTGAGTATGATTCCAATTGAGTGGATAATACTTGTTTATGATTGATTTAGTATTGAATCATGATATATTTATGATATTGCATGTTTCCCATGGTTAACCCTAGTCTAACTGATGAAATCAAGTAATGAGTGTTTATGCCTTGTGAAGGAAATTGAAGGTTCATAGGTGATCTTCTAGAATTGATGTTATGCATAGTAATTGTTCAAGAGTAGAAGTATATAAACATGAATTAAACTAGATTAAGGTATGAATGATGGATCATGACTAGTATTGATTGAGATTGAGCCTTTATGATGAAATATAGTTAGAATTCCTTAAGGATAAGGCTTGTGACTATAATATCTTGTGATCTAGGTATGTATGGTGATTGAAAGAAGTAAAGCTTTAAGAGAAGGGCTTGTAGTTATGAATGTTGATCTCCTAGGGCTTTGAGAGTAAGGCTAAGGGGTTGAACTATGAAGGCTAAGGCTTGAGAGTAAAACTCACATGAGTAGACTACTAGGTGGGAGTGTAGTGAGAGGACTTCACACATCTAACCTACCTTATGAATGTTAGAATGCATAAAGTGATAGAATTACTTGAGTTATGGTGATATCAATGTCTAATGTAGTAATTCCAGATATATTGAATTGATATGAGCTTTGACCTTAAGAGGGAAAGATATGATATGATGCATGTTTCCATGAATCCATGAATATGTTCTGAACACTTTGAGAGTGAAGTGTCTATGATCATGATATGTAGTTGTGTTGTAGAAAGGACATTCTCACCTACACAATCATGCATGAATAAGATATGATATTAAAGGTTCTCTCACATAGAATGATTTTAGGTTGAAAGGTTATTCTCACCTAAAATGAATCTAAGTCCAAGGGCTATGAAATGTGATGAGGTTATGGTGAGTCCCCCAATGACCTTTATATGAGAGGAATGTGAGGTGAGTTCCTTTATTCCTGATTAGTTAGACATGAGGTGATTACCCTTTATATATATATATATATATATATATATATATGTATGACTCCTAATGCAAGGCAAGGAAAGAGGTGATTACCCATTAGCCTTTAAAATGATATAGAGGTGAATGCCTATATCATATCATGATGATCATGGAGGTGATTACCTATGATCCTTGAGTGATGATGTGGAGGAGAATACCTACATTAAGCCTTTAAATGGATATGGAGGCTAATACCTATATCTCATCAATAAAATGGGAACATGGAGGTGAATACCTATGATTTCCTTAAAATGAACATAGAGGTGAATACCTATGATTATATGATATATATGACTTGTGGTGATTTCCCTTGTTCTTTATGAGTATATTATATGCATGACTACAAGTGATTCCCCTTGTCTTTATAGTATGCATGACTAGAGGTGATTCCCCTTGTCTTTATAGTATGCATGACTAGAGGTGATTCCCCTTGTCTTTGTGATTCCATGATATGTATGACTTGTGGTGACTCCCATTGTCCCTTATGATGAACTAGACATGAGATCAAAGAGATGATCAATATGCATGAAAGCCTAAAGTGGTACTTAGTAAGGGTAGGATTATGGGGTCTTATCCATACATTGCACAAGTATGACTTGAAGCTAATTGTGAAGTGTTTCTTATATGTTGTATGATTAGCTTGGATTGTTGCTATAGTTTCCCTCCTTGCTATGTTGACTAAAGGTGATAGATTCCCTTGTCTATATGAAGTAACTCAAGAATGAGACCAATGAATGGTAAGTATGAATATGGTGACTTCAAGGTTATGCTTAGTGCGAATGGGATCATGGGATGTCATTCATGCATTGCACAAGTGTGTCTTGAGGTTATTTAGGAGTGTAGTTCTCTTATGGTATGAAGGTCTAAGTGTGGACTATGCATATGAGTTATGCTTTATGTTGACCTATGCTTATATGATGCTTATGTTGGAGATGGTGCTATGATTATGTTATTTTCTCTTATGGCTTATGTCTTATGTTGGCTAACACTTTGTTATGCTCCTATGATGTTATGCTAGCTAGCATATTTAGTACATTTTGTACTAACGCATACTCTTGCGTACAATCTTATCAAATGTAGGGTTTGGCGATATTGAGTCCCATTTTGCAGGATAGGTTTCTAAGAAGCAAAGGAGTTGAAGACTTGGTGAGTCCTCATAGCATCGAGGATTGATCACCTTTCCCTTTATGTCATTTTCTTTATGTTTTATACTTCTGTATGGGTTGCGTCCCAAAGTTTTATACAAGTCAAGTTTAGATAAATTGAGACAAAGTGTTATAGACTTCCGCATGCGTTTTATGAAAAACTTCGATTGTAAAGAAAAGTTTTAAAATTTCTGCATCTTTTCTACTATCTTATGTTATTATATGCTAAGGGCTTGTATGAGACCCCTCCGGGGTCAAATACACCATGTTACATCTAGGGGGTACCCCTGGGTCGTGACAATGACATAGACGTAAGTGCCATAAGTAAGTTTGACTCAATTCAGAAATACGTTTTCTTTTATGAGAAATATCACTATTATTTAATTCATTTTGTTGTAGAATATCATGGGAGACATCAAATACAAATAGATGATATATTTTAGGAGCACTATGGATGAATTCCTTATCGTACTTAATTACAGCACAATTATTTGCAAATAATCTTCATAACTAGTATCCATTATTTTTGAAACTGAAAGTAAATTCCTTCTTGTTAAAGGTACATAAGGAACATCTTTTAAAAACAGAATTCTGGAACTACTAAAAGAAAAAGAGATATTTCCTATTGCTCAGACTGGTGTT
Organism: Solanum tacnaense; assembly: GCA_029582525.1. Taxonomy (NCBI): domain Eukaryota; kingdom Viridiplantae; phylum Streptophyta; class Magnoliopsida; order Solanales; family Solanaceae; genus Solanum; species Solanum tacnaense. The sequence goes on from JAJOOD010003236.1 coordinate 16,137, forward strand.
GGCTCCACATTTGCCTGAAAAACGCAAACATCATTCTCACTTAGCTGCCGCGTTTCTTGAAACCCCTGCAAAAAAGTGTAGACATGATCAGTGGCTCCCACATCTACAACCTATAATTGGGTAGAAACAACCGCTAAACAGGTTTCAACGACATTTAAACAAGAATTAGCTTTGTTCTTCATTTTGGCTTGATAGTTAGGGCATTGCCTCTTGTGGTGACCAGGTTGCTTGAAGTGCTAGCACTGGCCCTTAGTCTTAGCCACACCACCTCTAGCACCTCTAGGTTCCACAACCTTTCATGACTTCTTCTTCTTCTTTTGGGATTTAGCCGACCTAGACGAAGAAGCGATAGGTTTGTCCACCATGTATGCCACAGAGGGAGGAGTTTGCTGCTTGATAATGGATTACGCCGCTAAAAGTTTATTCAATAATTTCGCAAGAGACAAATCCATCATGTTCATATTATAATTCAAGTGAAACTATTGAAAATTGTCCAGCAGAGTCTGTAGGGTCATCTCCACCTGAGATTCATTATCAATAGCAGCGCTAAGTATCTCTAGCTCATTCAGATAACTCATCATGATCAGCACATGATCCTTGACATGTGATCCTTCAACCATTTTTGTGGTCAAGAGAGCTTTAATTGCGGTCTTCTTGGCAGCACAATTCTCCTCTCTGAACATCTCTTGAGAGATTCGGGCATATCGTAAGCAGATGTCATAAACTGATGTTGGTGCTGCTAGACATTCGCTATTGAGGCAAGAATATAGCACCTTGCCATCTCATCAGGTTTGACCCATTTCTCATAGGACTTGATCTACTCATCAGTAGCATCTGCTGGTTTAATAGGGAATTCTTCAACGAACACATATTTGAAACCCTCAAATGTTAGAACAATATCAAGGTTTCGTTTCCAGTCCACTTAGTTAGGACCTTCCACTTTGTTTTGGTTCAAGATAGAGGACATAGGATTGAAGTGAGACATAGTTAATCTGAGAATATTTAAAATGGATCATTAGTAACGTATGCTTTATTTAAAAAAACAAAATAAAACAAGACACATATAATCATGCCAATGAACAGTTAGAATCGATAGGGAAACTTAATTATTCAAGCAAATATATGAGCAAGTTCATATCTATAGTACCACTTAAACAAGATAAGTCCATCTCAATTAGAGAGTAACTTGTCAAGTTTAGTCAGGTATATATATGTATTTTGTTCATTGATTCAACATGCAACTTAGTTGGAAATTTAAAATAAGTCATCAAATCAAAAGACATACATAACAGTATTAAAATATACAAGTTTATCCGATGGGGAAGAAGACCTATGTCAACATATAAACTCATATATTAACTGTAAAAATCATTTATAAGAAGTAGGGATGAACCCTTAAAACACTTTTCAAATATAAAAAAGAATTGTTTTTCAAATAAAAAAATTATTTATCAAAAGAACAACATGATATATACATATTTACTCAAACATGTATCAAAATCATGGAATTTTATTACATTATCAATTATATGTAAGAAAGCTCTGATACCAATTGTTTGAATATGCACAACGGAAATATTATTCAGAATCACAAACATACATAATAGCATAATAATGTAAACTAAACAAATCGTGAAACTCCATCCTTTTTTAGCTTTTACACAACTCGTTCAAGGACTGGGAGTCCAAGATTGCAGCCTTCTAGTAATTCCTAACTACCTATTTCAATCAAGTCTTGTGAGGACAAGAAAATTTTTCGAAAAAAAGATGATCTTTTCTTGAGAACCACCACCCCTATTTATACTTTTCAGCATAAGGGATGATCTATCCAACAACCATGGTCAATAGTTATCAACAACCACTAAATATCATTAAGTTTATTTAGACAGTCATTAAACACCAAGGATATTTAAACACTATCAATATCCATTAATAACCAATAACAACAATATTTGCTTCTTTCATCAATAAAGAAACCCAATATTTTCCTCTCTTCTTTTAAGAAATAAAAGTTTTTTCTCTTTTAAACTAATAAAAGTCAAAAACAATTTTTTCCAAAACTGAAAAAAAATACTAACAATCCTTTTCTTTTCCGGACTCGATCAGTTAATCAGGCATAGTAGGGTCCACAAATTTATTAGCACAGGCTTCCAACTATGATATTTAATTTGTAAAAGCATGACTTAACCATATCATAATAAATCACAAATCGTACCACTAAAAATCTGTAAGTGCACTCTATTTGTTTTCAATTTTTTTCTGTTACAACTTATTTAACTCCCCATGTTAGAATTACCAACACCAATCAATTAAATCAAACTTTTGAAAACTTTAATCTATTGATCAATTTAATCCTTTGTCTTTTTCTTAAATTAATTCACATGACATATATACATATAAAATCCACCTGCAGGGTTTTCACATGCATACTTATAAGCAACCATAAATGGGTGTCTTCTTTCTCATATCTGAGATATGGTTATATCAACTAATTATTATTTCACGAATGTAATTTGTTATTATCCAATCCATTAGGAATATTTTGACTCATCCTAGAGTCTCACCTTTTAATAGATTAAAATAATAAAGCAAACTACACAAATCATAATAACTACATCAAGATTAAGAGTATAAGCTCATGTAATGGACTGAAGATATTATTCATTGAAATTCAAAACCTAAATACATATCTCAATTTGGTCCGTTCAATACATGCAAAATGTACTAACATAAGAAGTTGGAATTTTACCATTCCCATAATTAAGATTGAATTATTTTTAATCTTGTGTTACAATCATCAAGATGTTTGTCCAACTTCATCTTTGATTGTGAACATTTAATTTATAACTTATAAGAACCGACAATTTTAATCTTCCGTGTATGAGTTAAAAAACTCCATACTCGAAAATTGTCTACTATATAAATAATGGACACACATATAAAAACAATGATCTATTCAAACAAAAACCTATTTGTAATAATTAACATAAAATGTAAAGTCTTTATAAAGGATTAAAATCAATACTATAACTTTACCATATGATTAATAGTATATCCCAACACTAGGATGATCTAACCCTACCTTTAATTAATCAAAATAGTCGAAAATGAACAAAGATATAGTAAGAAACGATGGCCTCCGAAGATACACAAGCTTTGATAACATGATATCTTTGATAATCTTCAACACGCAAAATATCAAAGTGACAATCAAGGAAGGGGAAGACTCAACTCTCACTACAATAAAAACAACTTTTAGTGACAATAAATATATGTATTAACAAAAAGTGCTAAAATCTTTACCAGCATTAGTCAATTTTCATTGGATCAAATGTTGCTATATGCTTTAGGGACAGTTACAAAGAGTTGTAATTGCCGCTAATTAATTGCTGGTAAAGATCTTTTTGGTGTATTGTCTTTAGAGAGAAAGTATTAATCTTCTCCATTTAGCAGATGTAGTAAGGAGATTGGGAACATATTATGGATAAACTATGATGGTTGATTTATTGAGCACAACGTGTGGAAACATGGTACACTAAATTTAAACAAGAAAAAATAAATCCCCCAATCTACAGGGAAAAAAATCATTTGTCTGTGGAAAGTTTTGTTTCCTTGAAGATTCCTCGAGATAAAGAAATTCCAATGGTATAATGATATTCATAATGTCAAGTTTACTTCTCTTAATTTCCCTAATATTTGTGTGATTAGATTCTTCAGCTTTATAATTTGTGGTATTAATTGAAGTATATATTGCCTTTCAATTTCCCATCTTATACTTCAATAACAAGTGTGAAATGGATGGATTGGGTGGGGTTAAACTGAGTTGATTTAATAAATGGACGAGTCATTGTTACTTGCGCTGAAATGGCCTCTATTGACATGTCCAAAAGTTTTTGCGCTGAAATGGCCTACATATGGTTTGATGTCGATCAAAGAAATGTACTGACACCATGAGATATAAGTGACAAAGAAACGTATTGACAGCCCTCTGGCAAGATTGTAAATTAATTAATTCTCAACCTTTTTTTCTACACCTTGCGGAAGTTTTTTCGAGCTAAATTTAGTGAATTCATTTTTCCGCTAAATAAAAAGGCTATCAATTTTCTCCATAATATGTTCCCATATTTCTCCTGTGACCAAATTGGCATTTCCTATCCAATAATCCCGATAACACAGATGCGATCACTAAAGCAGATAAGTTGAAAAGTCTCTCAAATTTATTTGGCATTGCATTTCAAGAATAATTTCATCTTCTATGTGCAAAGATATAGCCGATTGTTCAGATTCTTCCTTATTGTCTGCTATTGTGTGAATGTCCCCATTAATGAAACTAGATCTTGGTATAGAATAAACGAAAAAGAAGTGGGAATAGGGAAAATATTGTCAATTGTTCTACAAGATTGATTTTTAACCGAATGTATTTCAACACTCTAACATGGATGTGTTGTATTCATACGACCTTGAAATCCTCAACCACAACATCATAGGCAAGACCAAATATTGGCGATATAAAACAATGCTTCTTTTGAAATAGATGAGGCATTGGAATGAGTTTATACTTTTATAGAATTGTAAGATTCCATAATATCATACTAATGCCCAGATGGTACATAAAGATTTTGTATGAAGAAAAACATTTTCCGGAAAATATTTTTCAATTTTCTCATGTTTGGTTGGATTATATATTTTGGAAAAAAAATTTCAAGGCAACTTATTTTTCTCCAATTTAAGGAAAATGGTATACCTCCAAAAATGAGGAAAATATTTTTCAAAACTCTTTTTCAACCTCACACCTCAAGTTTCCACCCTAACTCAACTTTTGGGTACAAATTCCTGATACTTATCTAGAATTAAACTCCTAATTTTTTATTCAGGATCCAACTCCCGATCTTGATTTGAGACCCAATTATCGAGTCCCAGATCAGATCATATCCCATTTTGAGTGTCCTGTCCAAGGCCATGATTTGAGGTTGGATACCAGATTGGGTCTAGAGTTAACTGTTAGGGTTAGGTTTCATGTAACATCTCGCAAATTGAAAGAACTAGAAAGAGCTAGAATTAGAAAGAGTGATTTTTGGAAATAATAAAAATCTGGAAAATTGGTTAAGTTTGAATTTTTGGTCAACTTCCAATGACCATAACTCATAGATCAGAATGATTTAGGTGTGTTTCCAGATATCGTAGTAAATATCTTGGAATAATCTTTCCAACGCCGCCGAGTTTACGCGATTCTGAGTTCGTATGAGTGAGTTATGCCCATTGGAAGTTGGGCTGTTCAAATAAGGAAAGTCAAATCCAGATTTTAGAAGGGCATTAAGGTCTTTTCACCACCCAATTAATTAATTTCGTTTTTGGTAATTAAGTGGGGTCTAAACTGATTGGATTCAGTGTACGCTTTTGAGAAACAAGTTAGGGTTTTGAGAGAAGAGAAAATAAGAGGAGAAGGAGCAAGGAATCATCAAGTTCTTGAAGCTAGGCTCGTGGATTTCATGAAGGGGTGATCCCTACGAGGTATGTAAGTTCACACAGCATTGGGTTCGTTCACCCACGCGCCAAGTATGTTTAATTCAGCAAGAATTCGTCCTAAAAGTTGAAAGTTTGAATGTTCTTGATGTGTGTTCTTGAATTTACTTTCATTCTTGAATTTGGGATGAGATTGAGGAGTTCTTGAGAATTTAAGGTCAATTTTAGAGTTGTGTTTTATTAGGATTTTGTGTACCTTTGTTGGGTATCTGAATCTAAAGAGAATTGGAGAAAAAGAATCGAATTTAGGCGATTTGCGGTCCGAAAATGAAGAAGGAACAAGTCGGGCAGAATCTGGGTACCAAGTCCGCGTCGCAGACCTATTCCTCAGATTTGGATAATCATCCCCTACGTTGCGGAGCGGTCACAGACCGTTCTACCTCAAAAAGTATTTTCGCGACCAAAAATTTAAATACATCTCCTCGTCGCGGACCAGCTTCCAGATAGTGATTTCTTGATCTTTTCTCATGTTTAACTATCTAAAAACACTCCTAAACATCATGAGATCTTTCCTATCACAAATCACAATCCTTGAATCCATAATTCAATTCAAGGATCAGTTAAGAGTTAAGTCAAGAGAAGTTAAGAGTCAAGTTAAGAGAAGTTAAAAGTCAAGTCAAGAGAAGTTCATAGAGTCTTCCAACAGTCTTTTTTACAAATGTTTTAACTTTGTTTTAAGACTTGAGTTTTGAGTTGAGTAAGGAGTAAAGTTTGAAGTTTATTTCTTCAAAAGAGTATATCGGGACAATGTATTCCCAAAGAGTAAAATGTATTCACATTTAAAGAAGAAAGGAAACCTTGATTTCCAAAAGAGCCTTTGAGCTAGTTTTTCAGTAAAGAGCCTTGGAGCTAGTTTTTCAGTAAAGAGCCTTTGAGCTAGTTTTTCAGTAAAGAGCCTTTGAGCAAGTTTTTCATTAAAGAGCCTTTGAGCTAGTTTTTCAGTAAAGAGCCTTTGAGCAAGTTTTTCAGTTAAAGAGTAAATGCTTTCACAATTAAGCAAGAGAGAAAACTTTGATTTCCAAGAATAGCCTTTGAGCTAAGTTTTTTGAGCAATTATCTCAAATCACAGAAAGAAGTATGTTTTTTTTTTAAAACATAAGAGCTAGTATCATATTTTGGGAGTAGTATTGAGAACCGATATTGGGGAGAGTTCAAACAACTCATAGCCCCCATAAACTATGTAGCCACCATGGGTAGAAAAGGGTCATACTTTTTAGATGATTCCTTAGTGCTTTTTTAGCATAGACTAGTGGATCCACATAGTAGTTCAGTTTTTATACCCCCAGCAAGGTATAGGACGGTCCTGGCAGTGTGAGGTAAAACGTTCTGTCATCACGATAGCTCTTAAGTGATGGTTGTCGGTTAGAGCAACTCACACAACAATATTTTGTATTTTTATATACATTAGAAATATTTGTATTTTCATAGACAAACAGAGTTCATATTGTATCTTTGCATACATACAGAGTTATTATTGTATTTCTAAATACAAAGAGCTAAAAACCATGTTTTAAAGCTTTTCTTTATACTGCATTTATTTACACTACTTTATATTGAAATCAGTTCAGTTGATTGAGTTGAGTTGAGCCAGGTAAGTTCTTCAGTTCCTTTCAAGCTTATGTCTTATTTTAGAATTCCCCTCGCATACTCGTACGTTTAATGTACTAATGCCATTTGACCTGCATCTTATTATGATGCAGACACAGGTAACCAGGATCAGCATCCAACATATCGTTGATCCAGTTGAGCACTCAAAGTCTGTGGTGTGCCTCATTGCTTTCCAGAGGATCCCTTTTATCGCTTTCAGTATTTTAGTTCATTAGGGTATCGTGGGTCTTGTCCCGACATCCATCTCAGTTTTAGAGGCTTCATAGATTGATAGTGAGTTAGTTCATTTGTCATTACCTTGTTATTGACTTATGTTCAGATTTGAGTTGCCACTTTTGCAAAGTTAGGTGTTTATTTCTAAAACATTATGAGTTTAGTTTGAGACAGTTGAGTTATCTTGCATTTGAGTTCTTTTCTTAATGCTTAAAGTCTTCCGCTAAGTAAGTAAGCCAGGACAAGGGTTCACTTGGGTCCAACAATGGTTCTCGAGTCCCAGCCACGTCCGGGGTGTTGCTTCGGGGCGTGACAAACATGGTATCAGAGCCTAGAGTTCAAGATTCCTAAGGAGTCTATGAAGCAGTGTCTGTAGAGTCCTAGTTTTCTGTGTGAAGCGTGTCACATCTATAATTAGGAGGCTACAACATTTAGGAATTCCTTCACTTCTTTCATACTCATTTCGTGCGATAGAGTGTATCTCTATAAAAGTCTCTTTCTATCTCGTGCTTACGCGTAACCAATTTTGAGCTGGCCTATGGTCGAGAGTGCCTTCATGATGCATTTCTTTCCTCATGAGTTAAGAGAAACAAAGAGATGTTGGCTGATAGGAAAAGCAGGATGAGTTTATTCATTGTTGGGTTGCCTCATCTGTCAAGTAAGGAAAGTAAGACATCCATGCTAATAGTTTGCATGGGCATAGCAAGGCTGATAATCCACGTGCAATAAATTGAGAAGGACCAGCTGAAGGATAGAGAAGAGTCTGAGAATAGGAGGGCTAGGACATCAGGGAATGAATCCGGGCAGCAAAAGAGTAATGCGAACCGGTCTTCTTTCCAACTTAAGTAGAAAGGACATGCTTCGTCATCTGCTAGTGCACCTGCACCAAGGAACAAATATGAGTACAATAGTCAGAATTCTCAGAACTTCAGAGCTAGACTTGTGCATTCGCAAGGTAGTAAGGCACAAAGGGGTACTAAGACTCCTACATGTGCTAAGTGTGGTAGGAGCCACTCAGGGATGTGTCGTGATGACTCTACTAGTTGCTTTCAAGTGTGGCCAGAACGGTCATTTTATGAGAGAGTGTCCTAAGAACAGACAGAGTAATGGTAATGGGGGCAATAGAGCCCAGTCTTCTTGAGTTGCTCCACCAGAAAGAGCTGCACCTAGAGGGGCTACTTTATGTACTGGTGGAGGATCAAACTGCCTATATGTTATCACAAGTTGCCAAGAGCAAGAGGATTCGCCATATGTTGTTACTGGTATGATCCAAGTCTTTAACTTTAATCTTTATGCTTTGCTAGACCGAGGAGAGATTTTATCCTTTGTAACTCCGTATGTTGCGATGAATTTTAATGTTATTCCTGAGCAACTTAGTAAACCATTCAGCGTTTCTACACCTGTTGGTGAGTCTATTCTAGCGGAGAGAGTCTATCGTTATTATCCCATTTCCGTCAATCACAAGAGTACCATGGATGATTTAATTGAGTTAGACATGGTAGATTTTGTTGTCATTCTTGGTATAGACTGGCTTCATGCCTGTTATGCCTCAGTTGATTGTAGAACTCGAGTTGTCAAGTTCTAGTTTCCAAATGAGCCAGTCTTAGAGTGGAAAAGCAGTTAAGCAGTGCCTAAGGGTCATTTTATTTAGTACCTTAAGGAGAAAAAGTTAGTCTCCAAGGGGTGTGTCTATCACTTAGTCCGAGTTAATGACTCCAGTGTTGAGTACCTCTTATTCAGTCAGTTTCAGTAGTAAGATAGTTTCCAGAAGTCTTTCCTGATGATCTTCCCAGAGTCCCTCCTGAGAGAGAAATAGACATTGGTATAGACATTCTTCCAGATACTCGTCCTATATCTATTCCGCCATATAGAATGGTACCAGCAGAATTAAAAGAGCTTAAATAATAGTTGAAAGACCTCCTTGATAAGGGCTTCATTCGACCAGGTGTCTCACATTGGGGTGCTCTGATGTTTGTGTAATCAACGACTCCACCTCCGATGCAAGTGTCTACGATAGTGCAATAGTAAAATAACCCAACCAAGGGTTGGGGTCGAGTCCCAAGGGAGTGGTTTTGAGAATTAATAGAAAAATAAAATTCAGTTCTAACTAGTAGTAGCTTAAAACATTAACTATTAAAAACATTGTAAATTAAAGGGGGACACAAACGTGTCAAATATCTATTTGAGGGTTTCGTCACAAGTATAGAAAAAACAGTAGAAGTAACAAAGAAATCTACGAATTAGAGGGGATTCTTAGGATGTGACCAGAATACAGGTTAATCTAAATTATTGGGTACTTTCCTTCGATAGAAAGTTTGTAGAGTAATAGTGACTAGGCTAAGCTCTACGAGGGAATAAATTCTTTCTCGAGCAACCTACCCCGTTTCAAATGGGTTCCTCTCGGGATGAAGACCAGCTTATGTCTTACCCCATTCACTCTCTCGAGTTGAGTGTTAGGATATGGGACTAGGGTTCACTCTCTCAAGCTGAACCTCATGTCGACCCACTCCTTAGGCCATCAATCTGGTAGTCTTGGTTTCACGATCTCTCTCTCGAGCAAGACGAAAACACATAAATAAATTGGTGTTTGCAACTACAAATTTGTTAAATTCAACCACAACTACTAGATGAAATCACTATTACACTACATCTAATCTATCAGCAAGCAAGATCCAACAATAATCTTAACCCATATTCGCTAAATCACACCCTAAGAATTGGAGTTTTTAGCCGCACATCAAGAGAATTTATACCTAAATGATCTTGCATTCAAATGGGTATGAAGATTTAAGTCTTGTTATAGGCCAAGAATGAAGAATCCAAGAGACCCAAGTCCAAATCCTTGGAGATGAAACCCTCTTCTTCTTCAAGTTTCAAAACCCTCTCAAACTCAGAGAAAAAATAAAAAGAACTAAAATTATATTAATTGTTTCACACTAAAAATCTGATGATACTAAAAATCTGATACTAAGCTAAAACTCTCTACGAGTATTTATAATTTTAAAGAAATCTGTGCTGTAGCGGAACATTCGATGACATTAGTCGGAATGGACAATCAACTCGGTGATTCACCCCTTGATGTAGTTCATCACCATCTTGCACCATCCTTCAGCATCGTCGTGCTCTGGGTCATTGGGCGACATAGTACTGCTTCGCGGAACATCTCGGCGATATGCCGACTGCTCCCCTTTTCTGCCGACTTGATCCTTTCCTCTAGGGCTCAACACACTGGAACAAAAGGCGAAGTGAGACCCTTTGGCGACTCACCAAATGGACTCGGCGATCCTCAGACCTTCATTTTCTTCATTCTTTTCAGCCTTTTTGTTCCTTTTTGCGAAGTAGTGTCCATGCTCTCCTTCAATCTTCAAATACCTGAAACTTAAGGGTTTTCATCAGATATTGAGATAAAATAAGCATTTGAGGACACAGTTTCTATTAAAATATATCCCTAAACTTAAACTTTTGTTTGTCCTCAAGCTAACTCAAGTTCAGTCATTCAAAAAGGGTGTCTCAAACAGTGCTACAGAAGACTCAATCATGAATACACACAACAAGACTCAATTTACTTATGCAAAGATCAAATGTGTACTTAAAGATTCAAGTTGTGACTCACCAATATCAAAGAATCCCATGCTCACAATACTTGCTTCAAATGCAAGTTCAAGCTCAACTATAGTGTTAAAATGCCCTCACAGAAAGAATGATTCCATATTCACACAATGATTCACAGTTAAAAGCTTCGGAATCAGATGCAACGCTCACTTTCACAAAGAAGAACATAATGCATACTTTCACCCATAGGTTTGCCCTTATTTTCCGATCAACATTTGTTTCAGCTCACTCAAGATCAAAAAGATCTTTTTAAGGCTTGTAATGGGGCTGAGTGCAAAGGTATGGTCATTTAGGCTAAGTGACTTTCATCCTCATGAAATGTCGTGCTCACAACACTTCCTTTTCTTTTCCTTCTTCATTCTCTTTAGTGCTCATAAGTCATCCTATTATTCACTTTCCATGGATTGTTTGAGAACCCCATTTCTTTTGTACCTTTATTTCACAACTTTCTTTTTCATTCTTTTTCTTTTTCTTTTTCTCTCTTTTTGTTTTTTTTTTTTAAATATGGAGGGGTTCCATTTTTTCTTAAATCCATGGGTGAAAGGAGACTTTCCTTGCACTTCTTGACTTCTCCTTTTCTTTTCACCACGCCTAAGTTCACTATTCAACTAACCACAATTCAAGAGGATTATAGGTAGTGGATATAGAAAAGTTATGGTTTTATCAAGTTTCTTCCAAAGAAGGGTAAGGCTTAAGGGGTGTTCAAAAGAGAATCACACGCTCACAGGGCAGGTCATAAAAGAGGTATATGTCAAATTGGCCCACACTCTTAGAAGTTGCCTAAGATCATATCAAGAGATAGCATCACTTAGTTGACCGAACCAACGGGGAAAATTCTAGGATCTATCATGCATGGATCAAAGTAAGCTCATCACACAAGGCATCGACACTAAAGTCGAACTAAGACTCCACATTTTTGCTAGTGTGCAACGGTCATCACAGGAGACTCGATTCGATAAATGGCTAATCACAATGAGATGCAAAGAGTTCACATATTGTCTATGCAACTTCGTTTGGCCTCGTAGTAGCCGCGTATTCATGTTCGTTCGATTGAGAGCACTATTCAAGTCATCGGTATTGATCGTAACCGAGACTTAAATTTTGCAAATGAACAGCCACATTCAACACACGAGAGGTGGCAAAAATGTGCAAAAAATATAAAAAAATTTGGAAGGGTCAAAATCGTTTTGCAGTTTAAAATAAAAGAAGCCATAAGCTCAAACATCTACAGAAAGCAGATAAAACACAATTTTAAAGCAGAACAACCCAAGTACATACACAGAGCATGACTATCAACACAAAAGGTGTGGGCCTCAGCCCACCACAACTAAAAGCAATTTGTCCTCAAATGCAATTAACCACAGAATAAAAAAGGGTAAAATAAAGAAAGACAGAGAGGTAGGTAAAGAGGGAATCCTAGCTAATTAGTCGCTCCATCTGTCTGGTCTTCAGTGCCCGAAGTGACCTCCAGAAGGACCGGCTCCACTTGATCCAGCAACAGGTGCTAAGGAAGCCTGCACAACAACATATATCATGATTGCTTCCATCTCGTCCAGGTCTTCATATGCAACTCCCTCAGTCTCTTCATCTATCTCTTCATTAGTCTCTACTTCTGACTCAGGGTCGGCTATCTGCTTCGCTCTATCCCCATGTCCAGTGGTTACCTGAGGCATCTCAGGCATGTCTGGAATCTCCAATGTTCCAAAGACCATGGACACATCGGTGGACTTCAAGTGGTCTACATCTTTTTGCAGTTCAGCAATGGCAACTTTTAAAGCTATCACTCCTCTTTGGACCCTTGGTTTTGCTCACACACTGCTATCCTGGCTGCTAGGGCATCAATGGTGGTACTCAGAGGTGTCACAACCTTAGTTAAGGCAGTTTGGATCATGCCTGAAATAGAGGCCTCTAGATTAAGAGCCCGACGATCAGCAGAGAGGGCCAGTTGTCCCATCCGGAGTATGGAAGCCTGGGTGAGTAGAAGCCGGGAAGCATCAACAACAGTAGTGGGCCTTGGAGATCGTGCAACAGTAGATGAACCTAGAGTATCAGCAGGAGTAATAGTGGCAATGGATATACCTGAAGGTCCAGGGGTCGGACTGGGCAGAGGTGCCTTTGCAGGCGATGATTTTGTGTTTACTAACTCCACCGATGCTGCCTTTTTCCTTTTTGCTTGATCCTTGAAGTACTCGGCATCGATCCTCCGGATGTCGGTAGAGGCTATGGGCATCAGTTACACATCATTCTTGGCAACTCGAGGCACTCGGGCACGTTTGCATAATTTTGTGATCAAGACTGGGAATGGAAGTGAGATTCGGCTCTGTCTTGCATGCATGAGTATCTCTGAAGCAATTATTATACCCAAGTTTATCTGAGTTTCCTCTATGATTCAACCTAGGCAATCTGCCTTGGCAAGGCAAAGGGTCGACTCATTTTGGGATGGCATATTTGTGCTACTGATAAAACCGAACCAGAACCTTGCAGCTATGTTTAGTTCTTTCTTTTCAATCGAAACTCCTCCCGCCGACCACTTTGGAGTCTCATCTGAAATTAGTGGGGCTAACAACTTTTTCATCTCATCCAACTTCTTTATTTTGATCAAGTAATGGCAGTGATCCCCAATATTCATGGGCATGCCTAAGACTACGTTGATTTCCTCAATATCACACTTCAGCCTCCTGCCTCTAACAACCACATAGTCAATTTCTTTGAAGGATGTTGATAGCTGCTTTTGCTGGGGTATTAGTGCACTGTATGCACTGTAGAACTCCCTTACCTAGTTTGGAATATAAGGGCCACGGGGTTTGGTGAAGATTTGGAACTTGTGGTATCTCAGACACTCCACTATCTCTGGGTGCCTGTCTATAACCCCGTCTATGGACAGAAAATTTTCCTCAGCCTCTCAGCCTTTACTTGATTCATTGATTAAGGCAGAGGACCTTGTACTGGAGATGCTGATATCATTGCCTGCTCTGGAACTGGAGGTGTAGTAGTGGTAGACTGGGGAGATCTGGTCCTGGATGGATCATTCAACTTCTTAGTTCGCCGCTCAGCCCTCTGTGCTGTTAACAGATCATCCTCGTCAGAACACACATCTTCGCTTTCAGATTTTTTGGGGTCATTTCTGTAAAAGCCATTACTGCCAGTGCTTGCATCTGATAACTTAAGGGTCTTGTGTTTACCCTTGCCTTTTTCACCAGTTGTGGAAAGTTTTGCAACCTTGCTTCTGAATGCATCTGCATCCTCATTGATTGTAATCCCTTTTGTTTTACCTTGGGGTAGCCTCCTTCTTCCTGCAACTTTAGATCTAGCCATTTCTGCAAAGCATTCAGAAGAAGTTAAAACAACTAAATCAAATTCAGAGGAGCATAATTGCAGAAAAACTTGCCGAATAGATCGGTGAGTCGCCAAGTTGCTTTGGCGACCAGGATTTTATCCACTAAAAGTTACAGAACCCTTGTCACAAGTAGCATGAAATTAAAGACGAGATGGGGTCACTTGGCGAACCACCCAGTGATTGGATGGGCTCGCCTCAGCACACCGAATAGTCTAAATTTATCAGAAAGGCACAACACATGACATAGGATAAAATTACTTGCAATGAGAGTATAAATATCACAATTAAATGCAGGGTTTGGAGAACCAACCTTTTAGGCAGATTAAGTCAAAACTGTGATGCTAGGCAGCAGGTTAGTACATATCAAAGCACGACTAAAGCAGCTAGAATACTTATGAGGTGAGAAAATTCTGAAAATACTAAGTAGGTGCGATTTTGCTAAAATCGAGAGTGAGAGAATATGAAAAAGGTTGAAAGTCAAGACCCGTGGCTTTATAATAACCATCCAGATCTCACCCATTCGGCGACATTAGTTGAATTTTCTTCGCTACTCGTCTATCCACCGAGTGTTTATCTACCTCACCGAGTTTTACAGGACCCTTAGTCAAGGTAAGGGTCCAAACAACGGTCTTTGTCGGGGCCGCCGATCTAGTCGGCGATTCGCAAATTGAACTTATGTAATTCATCCTGTACTTTTCACAAAATTTTCATGCCCAATCCTGCAAAATCAAAACACCTTTATTTCAAAAATAACATAATTAAAGCAGTTAAGGGTTTTGGGTTGCCTCCCAAACAGCGCCTTAGTTAACATCGTGGCACGACACGGGTTAACACATAAACTTCACTTTTAGGGTTAGCCAAAACATTATTTGGCACCCCCCTGCTTCGTGTCTGATGGAGATGAGGCATCACATGACCCAAGAGATTTTCAATTAGCTGGATAGATCTAGAATGAGAGCCGCTCATCTGATTTAGCGCTGCTACATTTTCTCTAATATCCTCTAACACTCTATCTAGCTCATTTAGCTTTTGCAGAATGGTTAATAACATATCTATGATACGTCTATTTTCAATGTCCATAAGTCTTCCCAGCTCTATAGGTAGTATACATTTGCTCTTCTCTTTGGACATCATCTCCAGTTCCTCGACCTTTTGGGTCAAGTTATCCATCTAACCCAGCAAAGCGATCAATTGCTGGTCCTTCTCAGTATCCTTGTTGGTGTTAGCCAGAAGGTCAAGGAATTTGGGTGCGGTCTCATAGGAGTATCTCTCAAGGACACCTGGGATAAGTAGATTGATTAATCCTTTGTTGTCGGGATTTAGACTCCTATAGAAGCATTCCAGTAGAACTAGATCGGGGATCTCATGTGTTGGGCATTGTGTCAATAGTGTTTTAAACCTCAGCCATAACTCATGAAAAATTTCTCCATCTAGATGCTTGAAGGTCAGGATGCGATCCCTGAACCTCATCACTTCTACTAAGAAGTGCTCCATTGGTTCACTATCTCTATCATTTATACTCATTATCCTGTCTCAACACACAAACAAGCTAGACAAAACTAAGAGTTAAGTAAGTAAACTACAATTAAGAAGGACAGAATTTCTATTAATCTAAGAATCCTCAAATAACACCACTCCCCACCAGCGGCACCATTTTGATGTTTGTGTAATCAATGACACAACTTTCGATGCAAGTGTCTAAGATCGTGCAATAGTATAATAACCCAACCAAGAGTTGGGGTCGAGTCCCAAGGGAGTGGTTCGATAATTAATAGAAAAATAAAATTTAGTTCTCACTAGTTGTTGCTAAAAACATTAACTATTAAAAACATTGTAAATTAAAGGGGGACACAAAAGTGCCAAATATCTATTTGGGGGTTTTGTCACAAGTATAGAAAAAACAGTAGAAATAACAAAGAAATATATGAATGAGAGGGGATTCTTGGGATGTGACCGTAATACGGGTTAATTTAAATTATTGGGTACATACTTTCGATAGAAACTTTGTTAGAGTATTAGTGACTAGGCTAAGCTATACGTGGGAATAAATTATCTCTCGAGCAACTTACCCCATTTCAAATGGGTTCCTCTCGGACACCCACTTGCCGCTTGAAGACCAGCCTACGCCTTACCCTACTCACTCTCTCAAGTTGAGCGTTAGGATATGGGACTAGGGTTCACTCTCTCAAGCTGAACATTATGTCAACCCACTCCTTAGGCCATCAATCTAGTAGTCTTGGTTTCGTGACCTCTCCCTCGAGCAAGCCGAAAACACATAAATAAACTTGTATTAGAAACTACAATTTTTTTAAATTCAACCACAACTACTAGATGAAATCACCATTAAACTACATCTAATCTATCATCAAGCAAGACCCAACAACATTCTTAACCTATATTCGCTAAATCACACCCCAAGAATTGGGGGTTTTAGCCACACATCAAGAGATATAATTTTTTACCTTAATGAGCTTGCATTCAAATGGGTATGAAGATTTAAGTCTTATTACAGGCCAAGAATGAAGAATCCAAGAGACCCAAGTCCAAATCCTTGGAGATGAAACCCTCTTCTTCTTCAAGTTTCAAAACCCTCTCAAACTCAGAGCAAAAATAAAAAGTACTAAAATTATATTAATTTTTTCACACTAAAAATTTGATGATACTGAAAATCTAATACTAAGCTAAAACTCTCTACGAATATTTATAGTTTTAAAGAAATCTGTGCTGCAGCGGACCATTCGACGACATTAGTCAGAATCGCCGATCAACTTGGTGATTCGCCCCTTGATGTAGTTCATCGCCGTCTTGCACCATCCTTCATCTCGTGCTCTGGTTCATTAGGTGGCATAGTACTACCTCGCGGAACATCTCCGCGATGCGCCAACTACTCCCCTCTTCCGCCGACTTGATCCTTTTCTTCAGCGCTCAGCACACTGGAACAAAAAGGCGAAGTGAGACCCTTCGGCGACTCGCCAAGTGGACTCGGCGATTCTTAAGCCTTCATTTTCTTCGTTATGTTTAGCCTTTTCGTTCCTTTTTGCGAAGTAGTGTCCATGCTCTCCTTCAACCTTCAAATACCTGAAACTTAAGGGTTTTCATCAGATATAGAGATAAAATAAGCATTTGAGAACACAATTTTTTTTAAAATATAGCCCTAAATAAGTCCAATTTGTGGACACATCACACTCCGGTCTTATTTGTGTGGAAGAAAGATGATTTCCTTAGGATGTGTATAGATTACCGTCAGTTGAACAAGGTTACCATCATGAAAAAATATCTTCTCCCAAGGATTGATGTTCTTTTCGACCAACTTCAGGGTGCCACTTGTTTCTCTAAGATAGACCTCAGATCTGGCTACCATCAGTTAAGAGTAAGGGAATGTGATATTCCAAAGATAGCTTTCAGAACCCGTTATGTCATTATGAGTTCCTGGTTCTGTCCTTTGGTTTGACCAATGCACCCGCGACATTCATGGACCTTATGAATAGAGTTTTCAAACCTTATTTAGATATGTTTGTTATCGTCATTATTGATGACATACTATTCTATTCAAGGAATGAAGAAGATCAAGCTAGTCATCTTAGAATAGTTCTCCAGACTTTAAAAAATAGGGAGTTATATACCAAGTTCTCTAAGTGTGAGTTTTGGCTTGAGTCTGTGGCATTCTTAGGCCACATTGTGTCTGGAGAGGGAATTAAAGTTGATACTCAGAAAGAATTGAGGTAGTGCAGAATTGCGCTAGACCCACATCTCCAAATGATATTAGGAGTTTCTCGGGTTTGGCTGGATATTATAGAAGGTTCGTAGAGTGGTTCTCATCTATTTCATCCCCTTGGACCAAGTTGACTCAGAAAATAGTGAAATTTCTAGGGTCTGAATCTTGTGATAACAACTTTCAGTAATTGAAAAAGAGGTTGACTACTGCCCAATATTGACCTTACCAGAAGGTACACACGGTTTTGTCGTGTATTGTGATACGTCTAGAGTTGGTTTGGGTTGTGTGTTAATGCAGAATGGCAAATTTATAGCTTATTTCTCCAGACAGTTAAAGGTTCATGAGAAGAATTATCCAACCCATGATCTAGTGTTGGTTGTCATAGTATTTTCTTTGAAAATATGGCGTCATTATCTTTATGGTGTTAATGTGGATGTGTTCACCAATCGCAAAAGTCTTCAGTATGTGTTTAGTCAGAAAGAGCCTAATCTCAGACAAAGGAGGTGGTTAGAATTACTCAAGGATTATGACATGATTATTCTTTATCACCCAGGTAAGGGTAATGTTGTTGTTGATGCCTTGAGCAGGTTGTCTATAGGTAGTACCACCCATTTTGAGGAAGATAAGAAAAAGTTAGCAAAAGAGGTGCATAGACTTGCATGGCTAGGAGTTCGACTAATGGATTCCACATAAGGAGGAATAGTGGTGATGAATGGGGCTGAATCATAATTAGTGTTAGAAGTAAAATACAAGCAAGATCAAGATCCTTTATTGCTTGAATTAAAGGCAAGTGTTCATAAGCAAAAAGTGATGGCTTTTGAACAAAGGGGAGATAGTGTTTTGAGGTATCAAGGTGGATTGGGTGATTGATTTCAAGGGTAATTGGGATGATCACCTACCACTCATTGAGTTGCTTACAATAATAGTTACCATTCTAGCATCTAGATGGCTCCTTACGAAGCTCTTTATGGAAGAAGATGTAGATCTCCTATTGGATGTTTTGAAGTTGGTGAAACAGAGTTGATAGGACCACACTTAGTTCATCAAGCTATGGATAAAGTGAAAGTTATTCAAGAGAGATTGAAAACAGCCCAGAGTCGTCAGAAATCCTACACTGATGTTAGGAGAAGGGAGTTAGAGTTTGAAGTAGATTATTGGATATGCTTGAAAGTTTCACCCATGAAGGGTGTTACGAGATTTGGTAAGAAGGGAAAGCTTAGTCCCTGGTATATTGGCCTTACAAAATATCCAAGAGGATTGGAAATGTAGCTTATGAGTTAGAGCTACCACAAGAATTAGCAGCAGTCCATCCGGCGTTCCACATCTCCATGTTGGAAAAGTGTATGGGCGATCCTTCATTGATCATACCAACTGAAGATATTGGAATCAAGGTTAGCTTATCTTATGAGGAGATTCCACTTCAGATTATAGATCGCCAAATTCGCAAGTTGAGAACAAAAGAGGTAGCATCAGTTAAAGTTCTTTGGAGGAAACCAAATTGTTGAGGAAGATATGAAAAAGAGATATCCAGATCTCTTAGAATCCGGAGAAGTTCCAAATCAAGGTACTAATCCTTTTCTTGGCTTGTATTTATAAGATTAACATGTTGCAATTACATTGCTTATTGGGTGTTTAAGTTGAATGCTAAATGTTACACCCTTAGCCTACTAAGAGTAATCTCATTCGAGGACAAATGTTCCCAATGGGGAGATATTGTAAAATCTCGCAAATTGAAAGAACTAGAAAGAGCTAGAATTAGGAAGAGTGAATTTTGGACAGTTGAGTTATCTTGCATTTGAGTTATTTTCTTAATGCTTAAAGTCTTCCGTTGAGTAGGTAAGCCAGGCCAAGGGTTCTCTTGGGGCCATCAATGGTTCTCGAGTGCCAGCCACGTTCGGGGTGTAGCTCGAGGCGTGACATTTTGAGTCAAATGTTAGAGTTGAGTTATGGGTCAAGAGTCAAGGTCGGGTCCCAGGTTAGATGTAAGATTCAGGTCTCAAATAGATCATTAAGGTCTAGATCAGGTGTCAGGGTCGGATCCTGATTCAGAAGTGGGGTCTCGATTAGTTGTCGGGGGGTCAAGTCTCGATTCCAAAGTTGATGTCATTTTGGATCACATATTGGTTATTGGTATTGGGTCCTGGTTGATAGTTAGGGTCGGATCTCAGTGCAAAAATTAGGTCCCGGGTTGAATGTCGAGGTAGGGTCTCGATTCAAAAGTCAAGTTCTGAATTGGGAATCGAGGTTAGGTTTCCCATTGGATATCAATATTGGGTCTAAGATTAGTAGTCAGTGTCGGATCCTAGGTCGGGAGTGGGGTTCCAATACCATGTTAGGTGTCAGAATCAAGTCCTTATTCGGGTGTTAGGGTGGGGTACCAATTCAAAAATTTGGTCCCACATCGAGTGTTAGGGTCAGGTCGTGGTTCGGAAGTTGAGTCTTGGGCAAGATTTAAGGTGAGTCCTAGGTCAGATGTCTAGTTCAGGCCCAAAATAAACCGTCGGGGTCGGGGTACTTTATAGGAAATTATTTTCCATTACAAAATATTCTCCTTCATACCAAACACACAAGTCATCATTGCATGAACTCACTTTTAGTTTAACTAGTTCTCATACATGTGTTGCACATGTGTCCTTGTCAATTAGTATAAGCTTTTTAAATTGGTATATATTGTTGGGATATTACTATTAACCACGTGTTTAGATATAGTATTTATTATAGAATAATTATTTCTTCATTTTAATAGATCATATATTCATTTATAGTGTATGTTTACTCATATAGTAGATGATTTAGTGTATAGAGTTGAAGCTTATACACAGAAAATTAAATCATCGATTCTTATAAGTATAAAGTTTTTTTGTTCACAATCTAAGATTGGAATGGGACATGCCATCGGTATGATTGTACCATAAGATTATGTGTAGTTTATCTTGATTATGGGAATGGTATAGTTCCAACTTTTTGTGCTAGTGCATTTTGTATGTATTGAGCGGGACCAAGTAGAAATAGTTGCTTTAGACTTACTGACAAAAGCATATTCTCTAAACTTTTAAATGTACTTATATTCTTAAACTTGATATAACTATTATGATCTGTATATGTTAATTATCTTTTTGATTTATTAAAAGGTAAGTGTAACGACCAGTTCCCGTCGTTATAGAAATGTCAAGGGGGAAAATTTTTGGGACGAAAAACTTTTTCGTAGTAACTTAGGATTTCCCAAAGTAGTCCAAATTTGGATGAAATCGGAATCAGTAAGATCTAGGGAAATCTGGTAACAATTAGTTGATCTAATTATGATTTTGATCACATGAGTAAATAGCTAAGATGTTAAGGAACTCGTACGACTTTACAGAATTGAATTCGGGTGAGTAGAACTCCCGAAACTAATCTCAACGTGAACTGGTAGTTTCTGAGTGTTGTTGGTTGAAGGTGTGTTGTGGAATGGGGGTATTGGAATTATTAATTTTGCTCACTGTTTCGGTGAAAGCCGCTAAGGCGAGATTTTCCCACCAGGGCAGGGCCGCTGTGATGGGACTTGGGCCGCCATAGTGGGACATACGCGACTTAAGTTGAAAATAAATCGCAAAAATGTTTTATTCTGCACTTTTCGACTTTGAGAGCTAGGAGACGACCCCAGGTGCTTTCTTGACGATCTTTCACCATTCTTAAGGCTAAAGATATGGTTAACCCCTCGAACCCATTTTTCGATCCGTTAAATGTAATCTAATGGGTAATTATCAATGGGGGAGGGTTTTGATGTAGAAGTTATTGTGGGAAAAGCCCTAATCTGGGTATGTGGATCATGGATTTGATCTTGGGTTGATAGGATGGTTGGTAACTCGGGTAATTAGTTATTGTTTATTGATTTTCATGTTATATTAATTGTTTGTACACCAAGAACAAGTGGAACGAATCTGGAAAGGGAAGAATCAAGTTTCTTAGGGGATCCAAGCTTGTTTCGAGGTAGGTGATGGTTGTGAATTTATGTTGTGTGATGTATGTTTATTCTTGCTTCATTATAATACATATATGTATGTGAATGTTGCATTACTGATCACACTAGTTGTAAATGAGGATAGGTGAATGATAAATACCATGAATCATGACTTGATTGTATAATTTGAGAATATACTTGAGATTGTGATTGTGGCTTGTTGAATAGATTGGGTGTTGCGTTCCAATACACTAACTTGGATCGGTTGCCACGATCCAGCATAAATATGGGATCGTTTGCCACGTTCCGGCAAAAACATTGGATCGGGTACCACGAACCAGTACAGTAACAATTTGGGTTAGGGTTCCATGAGAGGACCAATGACTTGACATAACTGTGTAATTGAGAATTATGAACTTTATCGTTATTCGTAAATGATATTGATCTTGTATATGTTCGGTGTATGCATGTTATTATTATGTTGTAATGGCTTATGTACGTTGCACTTAGTGGGATAGCCACGTGATCCTATCAGTACACTGTGGTTGTTTACTTATACTGCACTTGCTCTTTCTTTGTTGATTACAAGGCATCTTCAGGCGGCTATTGACAAACCTCTCTTAGAAGATCAATGATCATTTCAACTTCAAGGGTGAGCCATCTCTTCCGGGCTGCCATGAGTTCTCTTTCTATTTATGTCTGCATTTCGGACTTAGCCTAGTTCATTAGATATTCCTATGTTCAGTTTAGGTTGTACCCATCTTCTTGTTTAGACTTATAGTTGAACTTTAGATGTTTTGGTACATTGACTTTCAGGTTCTAGGAATTATTTCCACAGTTGTTTGATTTGACTTTGGAGTTTATGGTAACTCTATTTTTCCTTTAGCATTTAAACCTGCTTCCATAACTTTAAATGTCTTAGTTTTTTATTAAGATATGTAGTTCTTGGTTAGCTAATTAGTATGAATGGTTCTCCCACAGAAGGGTTAGTGTGGGTGTCAATCACAATGGTCTGGGTCGTGACAAAGTTGGTATCATAGCCTAGGTTCGATGATCTCGATGTACCAAAACGAGTCCAGTAGAGTCTTGCAGAATGGTACGAAGACGTGTGTATTTTTATTCGAGAGGCTATAGGACTTTAGAAAATCTCTCTGTTTTCTCTTGTCTCCTTTTGTGCTATAACTTGATTCCAATTGGTATCTGGTGATTCAAATTGGTATATAACCTCATTCACTCTTCTGTCCGCAGGTGGTTAACACTAGGTTCAACGACTTCAGTCCTGGGGCTCCCGTCAATGCTCAACTGAGGAATCTGCAGTGAGAGGTCGTGGTCAAGGAAGGGGTAGAGGAAGAGCTAGGGGTAGAGGCCGAGGAAGTGTGGTGCTTACTAGGGATGGAGCTCTTGTTGAGAATGCTCTCAGAAATGAGAACCCTTTTGCGCATCAGGAATAGATAGAGGAAAATTTTAAGGTTGAGAATGAGGAAGATATTGGACAAGAGGAAGAGGTGCAAGTTGAGGCTACAAGTATTCCTCCTCTAGAACTAGTGTTAGCTCAACAGATTATGTCATTCTTGAAGGGGTTGGTTGGTCCTGGAGTTCTTCCCTCTGTTCAAGCAGCTCAGGCTTCCGCCCATCCCCCTATTGCTAACATTGCCCCCAAGGTGGGTGGAACTGGAGGTATTGATGCTTTCTTCCATCCTTTGTTATGTCCTGTTATGAATGATAATGAGCATGCAATTTTGACTAAGTTTTTGAAGATAAAGCCTCATGTATTTATTGGTTCTTAGAGTGAGTATGCCTATGAGTTTATTTTAGATTACCATGAGAGGCTTCATAAGTTGGGAATTGTCCTTCAGCATGGCGCGGAATTTGTGACTTTTCACCTTCAAGGTGAGGCTAAGAAGTGGTGGAAAGCCTATGTGGAATGCAGATCTTCAACTTTACCCCCACTCTCTTGGACTCAGTTTCATGCTCTGTTCCTAGAAAAGTATGTGCCCCGGTCCTTGAGAGATCGTAATAAGGTTGAGTTCATGGCCTTGGATCAAGGTGGTATGACTGTGGCTGCTTATGAGGTCAAGTTCAATGCTTTGTCTAGATATTCTAATCAATTGGTGACTACTGAGGAAGAGAGGATTCGTCTGTTTGTTAGGGGACTGGATTCTGAGTTACATGTATTGTTTGTTCATAGCAGGAAAAAGGTTTAATGAAGTGACAAATTTTGTGAAGAAAGTGGAGGGGGTGAGGCAAGATGATCAGGCTAAGGTATTGGCTAAGAAAAGGAAGAATTCAGGTAACTTCCAGGGTTCCTACTCAAGAGGTTCAGGTAGGACAACACTTGCAGCCCGACCAATTCAGTCTTCTATGCCCGCTTCTACAGGTAATTACTCCGGAACTCCACCTCAGAATTTGATTCAGGATAGCCAGGGAGCCGCACCTTCGGCGGACAGCAGGACATCTTTTGATTGCACATGTTATAAGTATGGAGAACCTGGGAATATGAGGAGAGATTGTCCCCACCCGCGCATGATGGATTCCGCATAGCAGTAGTCTATAGTAGTGGTACCCGGGGGAAATAGTAATAATGATCGAGGGCGTCCACAAGATGGGTAAGGAGGTAATCAACGAGGCCGTGAAGGTCAGGTAAATGGTAACGCAAGCAAAGGTGCAGTGCAGCCAGGCAGGGAAGTCACCCTTATCGATGATAGGGCTCAGTGTTATGCCTTTCCAGGCAAGACCGAGGCAAAGGCATCTGACGCAGTGATCACAGGTGCTATTCTTGTTTGTGACCGGATGGCTAATGTGTTATTTGATCCGGGTTCTACTTATTCTTATGTGTCTATGCGATTTGCCTCAGAATTTAATATGATTTGTGATATACTTGATGTCCCCATCCATGTATCTACCTTAGTTGGAGAGTCGGTCATAGTCACCCATGTCTATCGTGCTTGTCCTATTTTGTTTATGGGTTTTCAGACTTGGGCTGATTTGGTGATTTTGGATATGACTGACTTTGATATAATCTTAGGCATGACTTGGTTGTCCCCCTATTATGCGGTGTTAAATTGTAATACTAAGTATGTAACTCTAGAGATCCCCGATAGGGAAAAGTTAGAGTAGGAAGGGGTGTACAAGCCTAAGCAAGCTAAGATCATATCCTCGATTCGGGCTAGGAAACTTGTAGGGCAGGGTTGTTTATCTTATTTGTCTCATATTCGGGATGTGGAGGTTGAGTCTCCCTCTATTGAGTCTATTCTTATGGTGTCAGAATTTAGAGAAGTGTTTCCTACTGATTTGCCTGGTATGCCTTAGGATAGAGATATATATTTCTTCATCGATTTCGAACCTGGTACCCGCTCCATTTCAATCTCTCCATATCGCATGACCGTGGCAGAGTTAAGAGAGCTTAAGGCTCAAATCCAAGAACTTCTTCATAAATGATTTATTCGTCCTAGTGCTTCCCCTTGGGGTGACCCAGTTTTGTTTGTTAAGAAAAATGATGGTAGTATGAGGATGTGTATAGATTACCAACAATTGAATAGGGTCACCATTCGAAACAAGTACCCATTGCCCCTAATAGATGATCTTTTTGACCAATTGCAAGCTGCATGTAACACCCCGTAAAACCTAGTAAGACCTAGCTAGGGCTTGACTAAATCTAATAGGTTGAACTAGAGCCTCACATGTTATTTTATAGTTGGAAACTTGTTTAAATGATGAAAAATGGATTTTGAAGTTAGTTTGAGGAGATTGGAGGTCAAACGTCAAGAAACGACTATAACGTCCGGAAACTAGTCATTTGAACTAGTGAGTTGAAGGGGTCTTGTTGTTGAAGTATGGAGTGTTGTTTGAGGGTGAAAACTTGTAGAAGTGACTCTCATGCTTAGATGTACATGTTTAGGGGTTAAACGTCCAGGTACGACTCCCCAAAGACCACTCGAGGGGTCCTTGAGGAGGACCCCAAAACAGTCCCTAAAGCTGCCTGGACAGCATGGTATGTTTCTTTTGGTGGTGATCTACGGAGGCAACCCACTCCCCGTAGACCATACCACGGTCCGTGGATGGACCTTGTAAGTCCATACTTAGTTTCTCCTTGGGCCTGCATCATTTAAAGCCACAGTCCCAAACCACGGAAGCCAACCACGGCCAGTAGATTGGTCTACGGTCCGTGGAAGGCTATCCGTAGGTTGGGTTGTGTGTTGTCAATTTTGTTTCGAGTTAGGAGTTAGTTAATTGATTAGTTAATTATGTGGGGGCTAAGGGAGGTCGATTAGGTGGTTAATTAATTACTTATATAAGCTTATAGGACCCTAGACTAATTCATTAATTCACTTCAACTGAAGACCCCCCAATCAAAACCCAATTCCCTTTCTCTCCCAAAGTCTTCTCTCCAAGAACACCATTGAAGACCAATGAAGAAACCAACCTAGGGTCTTTAAGATGGAGGCTTTCTCTTAGGATTTGCGTGGGTTTCTACACCTAAGGTATGGTGGTTTTCATCCATGGGTAGCTATCACCCATGGAGCTCTCTCAAAAGCTTTTAATTCAATTCTAGAAATCTTCAAAAGCTAGGGTTTCAACTCAACCCCATGGATTCCTTTATAAGTTGTTCTTGAAGATTGAACTATGTTTATTATTGGTAATACTTTTAGATGGTTTTAACTTCAAATCTAAAGAATCCATGAGTTTTCCCCCAACCCTAGCTATGGCTTTTCTCTACACAATCAATGTTGTTAGAAGTTGATTCAATTGATTGAATTATAGTTTTTTATGATGTAAATACATGATCTAAGTATAGCTTTACATGTATTCTTGATTACCTTATGAATCTAAGATGAAATTAACTTGGTCTAGGGTTATATCATGAAAGAGGCAAATTGAGGGGTTAGATGTGATCTTCTAGGGTTGATGAATTTCTTGATGAATGGCCTTCGTTTAGATCACGTAGACATGAATGGAATATGATAGAATCTTGTAGATATGAATTACCTTGAAAATGATCATATTGGTTATGTTGTTGGATTATGATGTTCTTTTATCTATTGTGCCAAATCTGAGATGTTAGACTTGATCTCAACTCTTGGCCTTGAAGGGCAATCTATGAAGGTAAGTTATGTGAAGTTATTATATACGAATGGATTGATCCACTTATGGTGGGGGTGTTTACTTGTCAAGTATTCCAACTATTAATTGTTGATCCACTTATGGTGGAGGTGCTTACTTGCCATATGTATTGTAGTGTTGAGATAAGGTCACCCTAAACCCTACAACCCTAAATATGACTAAGTATGATACAATATGAATATGAATGTTATGTTATGATCATGATGGTGCTGCTATGATGAATGTATCCATGTGTATTGTAATGAATATTAGATGTGTTGATTCACATGGTCTAAGATCCTTAAATGCAATATATGTGAATCCTACATGAGTTGGGATATTATGTACATGTTGTGACCCCCTTGAGAAGGGAGGTGTCTATGATGATAATGTTGTTGTTGTTGTGTCGTTGTGAGGACAATCATGCGCAAACACACACTCCATGCATAAACACAAATATGATGTATCGATGGTGTTAATTAAAAGTATAGTTCTCATATGCACCTTTACTCATTATTATGCATGAAATGTACATGACCATGATGATCCTATTGTGCTGATTGAAAGTCCATTCTCATGAAAACACATGATCTTAGTGTGAAAGTTATACTCACATACTAATGATGATTCTAAGGTTGAAAGTTAGTTCTCACCTTTAAATGAATCTATGAGCTATTTAGTGAGTTGTATTGAACGAAGGGTAAAGTATGCCTTCACATATATAGATACAATTCCATACTAATTGTGTATAATTGGGAAATAATGCTTAGTACCGAGTGGATATGGACGATGAGAATAAGGCCCCTCCGCTAATGCAATAGGTTAGGTCATCTATAGTAAACTCATGAGATGGAAGCTCCTCCGCTAATGCAATAGGTTGGGTTTCTAGTAGCAATCTCCCTATCCCATAACTGTGTGCCAAACATAGGACTTAGCTAGTGGATCCACTTAGAAGCTAAATATAATTAGTTCTACCTTCGGCAAGTAAGAACGCCTTTTTTCGGTGTGGGGTTATATGACACTGGATTCCATGTAGCTCACATGGTCTATGTCGGTTATGGCAACTTTCCCCTATAATAATGAAGTTAATGAATGAGACATGAACTATACTATGACTTCTTGGTGAGTTTACTTAGTAGGAGTGGGGGTATGGGACTTCACTTCCACATTACACAAGTAGACTTAGTAGGATGTCATGGGATGGTTCCTTTGCATTATGATGAGATTCGAATGCATGTATATATATTGAATGGATAGATTTTATGCATGACTTTCCTTGTATTCGAGTAATGTACATGACTATTTCCTTAATTTGTGAATATTGCATATAATGAAGTCTAAAGATGTAATGCATCACTAAGGTAGCTTCAAAGGAGTACTTAGTAGGGTTGGTATTATGGGATGCTAACCCCACATTGCACAAGTATTTCCTAGAGGTTACTAAGTTAATGGCTTTACCATGAAATGAGTATGAATGTGATATTGGATTTGTGTTGTACATTGTAAATACATATTAGCTACCATACATTGCACAAGTGTGTTTTAGAGGTTGCTTATGTGATGATTACTTCATGATGTGATGGTCTTGGTATTTAACCGTGTATCCTTGTATAATTGGAGGCTACATATTGTGAAGATTGGGATCTGTATTATATTGATATTAGAGACTATGTTTGTTGTTATAATGATATTTCTCAGGTTATAATGAAATGTATGTGAGTTGCCTTACTTTTTGCATTCTCCAACTATTTCAAAGATGATGTTAAAAAATGGCATAGAGCATGATTTCAAATGAAATGTCCCTTTTCATTCATGTTTTAATGGTTTTGTGCATGGGTACCATACTTAGTACATTTTTGTGCTAACACATATTTCTATGTTTTCAACAATGTAGGGGATTGGTTCATGGAGATGGTAGTTTTGGTTCAAAGGGCTTGGAATAGGTGATCCTCCAAGCCAGTTGATGAGTCCTCAAGTTCGGGGACAACCATCTTACTTAGTAGATATCTTAGTAGTTTCTGTTATTAGTTTCATGTTAGAACTATGTAAGGTTTGTATCCCTATATGTCTAAGTATTCGATTGTATTGATGGCCAATGAGACAATGTTTAGACTTCTTTCTATTTTGTAAAAAAAATGACTTCGTTTGTTGAAGAATTTTTTTAAATTTCTGCATTATTTCTTATGACATTATGTGTATGATTATGCTAAGGGCTTGTATGCGACCCCTTCGGGGTCAACTACGCCATGTTACATCTAGGGGGTAACCCAGGGTCGTGACAGTGCATCAGTTTTCTTTAAAATTGATCTAAGGTCTAGTTACCATCAGTTAAGGATTAGGCCTGAGGATATGCGTAAGACGACGTTTAGAACCCATTATGGGCACTATGAATTCCTAGTTATGTCTTTTGGTTTAACTAATGCTCCTACAGCTTTCATGAGTTTGATGAATGGGGTGTTCAAGTCATTTCTTGACTTGTTTGTTGTAGTCTTTATTGATGATATTTTGGTCTATTAGAAAAGTGAGGAGGACCATGCCGACCATCTTCGTTTTGTTTTGGGTGTTCTTGGGAAACAAAGGTTGTATGCAAAATTTTCTAAGTGTGAATTTTGGTTGACTTCGGTTGCATTTTTTGGGAATGTAGTTTCGAAAGAAGGGGTAATGGTAGATTCTCAAAAGATTGAGACGGTTAAGAATTGGGTTCGGCCTAGCTCTGTGACGAAAGTTAGGAGTTTTGTGGGGCTCACTAGCTACTATCATCGATTTGTGAAGAACTTTGCTTCTATAGCCATGCACTTGACAAACTTTACCAAAAAGGAGATACCGTTTGAATGGACTGAAAATGTGCAGAGAGCTTTCAAAAGCTCAAGACTCTCTTGACCACAACACCTATTCTAGTACTACCGGTGGAAGGTAAATATTTTATAGTTTATTGTGATGCTTCACATTCTGGTTTGGGTTAGGTGTTAATGTAGGATAAAAATGTTATAGCTTATGCATCAAGACAATTGAAGGTGCATGAGAGGAATTATCCAACACATGATTTGGAGTTGGCAGCGGTGGTATTTGCTCTTAAGATCTGGCGGCATTATCTTTATGGTGTTAAGTGTGAGATGTTTATTGATCATCATAGTTTGCAACATGTGTTCACTCAAAAGGATCTGAATTTGAGACAACAAAGGTTGATGGAGCTACTCAAGGATTATGATGTCACCATCCAATACCATCCATGTAAGGCTAATGTAGTGGCAGACGCTTTGAGTCGAAAAATGGTCAGTATGGATAGTCTGGCTTGCTTGAGCATATCCAAGCGACCTTTGGCTAAGGAAATTCTGACCTTGGAGTCTAAGTTCATGCAGTTAGGCATCTCAAACAAAGGTGGGGTGTTAGCTAGCATTGAAGTAAGGGCCACGTTCATGAAGGAGATCAAGGCCAAACAATTTGAGAATGAAAATTTGAATGAGCTTAAGAAGTAGACTGCGATTGGTAAGGCACAAGAGACCATTCTTGTTGTGGAAGTTATGCTCAGCTTTAAAGGAAGGATTTGTGTTTCACTCGATTTAGAAATTGTTCACAGAATCCCATGGTTCGGGATATTCCATTCATCCGGGTGTGACCAAGATGTACCGAGATTTAAAGCGAATTTATTGGTGGCCGGGCATGAAGAAGGATATTGCGGAGTTTCTAGCTAAGTGTCAAAATTGCCAACAAGTAAAATATGAGCATCAAAGGCCTGCAGGTTTACTTCAGGGAATGCCAATTCCGTAATGGAAGTGGGAAATGATAGCCATGGATTTTATGGTTGGTCTTCCCAAGACTTTGGCAAAGTTTGATTCTATTTGGGTAGTAGTTGACAAATCGACTAAATCAGCCCATTTTATCCTGGTAAGAACAGATTATAATGCTGAACAATTGGCTAAAGTTTATGTGAAAGAGATAGTGAGGTTGCATGAGTGCCCCTTTTTATCATCTCAGACCATGGTACCCAATTCACATCCAAGTTTTGGAAGAAGTTACATGATGAATTGGGCACACAACTCACATTTAGTACAGCCTTCCATCCACTGATGGACGGGCAGTCAGAGAGGACTATTAAAGTGTTAGAAGACATGTTGAGGGCATGTGTGATTGATTTTGGAGGGCATTGGGATAAGTTATTACCTTTGTGTGAGTTCTCCTATAATAATTGTTATCACTCCAGCATTGATATGGCACCATTTGAGGCACTTTATGGGAGGGGATGTAGATCACCCATAACATGGTTCGAGGCTGGAGATGTGAAACCTTTGGGGGTTGATTTAGTGAAGGATGCTCAAGATAAGGTGAGGAGTATTCAAGCTAAGCTTCTAGCAGCCCAGAGTAGACAAAAGAAGTATGTGGATCATAAGGTAATCGACATGACATTTCAGACTGGTGAGAATGTTCTTCTTAAGGTATCACCCATGAAAGGGGTGATGAGATTTGGCAAGAAGGGTAAACTAAGTCCGTGATACATTGGTTGCTTTGAGGTTCTTGAATGTGTAGGGCCCATGGCCTATAGATTGGCTTTATCCCCTTACCTATCGGGAGTTCATCCAGTATTTCATGTGTCCATGTTGAAGAGATATCATGGTGATAGAGATTACATCATAAAATGAGACTCAATTCTGTTAGACATGCACCTTCAATATGAGGAGGAACCGATTGCAATTCTTGATCATGACGTCCGGAAGTTGAGAACCAAAGAGATTCAGTCCGTGAAATTCAGTGGAAGCATCCTCCAGTTGAGCAAGATACTTTGTAAATCGAGAAGGACATCCGAGAAAAGTATCCCCGATTGTTCATCGATTCAGGTACTACTTCATTCTTTCTTTAGCCTATTTTTCCTAAGTTTGTCACTCGTGGATGACTGATGGGTAAATTGGTATCTATTGTAACGATCGGTTCCCGTTGTTATAGAAAGGCCAACAGGGAAAAATTTTGGGCTGGAAAACTTTTTCGTAGTAACTTAGGATTTCCCAACCTAGTCCAGATTTGGACGAAATCGGAGTTCGTAAGGTCTAGGGAAATCTTGTAATAATTGGGTGATATAATTATAATTTTGGTCACATGCGTAGATAGCTAAAACATTAAGGAACCCGAACAACTTTACGAAATTGAATTTGGGTGAGTGGAACCCCGGAAACTGATCTTAGAGTGAACTAGTAGTTTCTAAGTGTCGTTGGTTGAAGGTGTGTTGTGAAATGAGGGTATTGGAATTATTAATTTTGCTCATTGTTTCCATGCAAGCTGCTGAGGCGGGATTTTCCCACCAGGGAGAGGCCGCTGTGGCGGGACTTGGGCCGCCATAGCTGGACAGACGCGACTTAAGTCAGAAATAAACCCCAAAAAAGGTTTTTTCTACACTTTTTGACTTTGAGAGCTAGGAGACGACCCCAAGTGCTTTCTTGACGGTTTTTCAACATTCTTAGGGCTAAAGGTATGGTTTTAACTCCCCAAACCCATTTTTCGATCCGTAGAATGTAATCTAACGGGTAATTATCGACAGGGGAGGGTTTTGATCTAGAATTTATGGTGGAAAAAGCCCTAATCTGGGTATGGGATCATGGGTTTGATCTAGGGTTGATAGGATGGTTGATAACTTGGGTAATTAGTTATTGTTTATGGATTTCTGTGTTATATGAATTGTTTGAAGACCAAGAACAAGCGGAAAAAATCAGGAAAGGGAAGAATCAAGTTTCTTAGGGGATTCAAGCTTGTTTCGAGGTAGGTGATGGTTGTGATTTCATGTTGTGTGATGTATGTTTTTTCTGGCTTCATTATAATACATGTATGTATGTGAATATTGCATTATTGATCACATTAATTGTTATAGAGGATAGGTGAATGATGAATGTCATGAATCACGACTTGATTATATGATTTGAGAATAAACTTGTGATTGTGATTGTGGCTTGTTGAATGGATCGGGTGTTGCGTTCCAACACACTAACTTGGATCAGTTGCCACGTTCCGACATAAACATTGGATCGGGCACCACGAACTGGTACACTAACAGTTTGGGTTTGGGTTTCATGGGAGGACCAGTGACTTGACATAACTG
The DNA here is from genome assembly GCA_029582525.1 of Solanum tacnaense. NCBI lineage: Eukaryota > Viridiplantae > Streptophyta > Magnoliopsida > Solanales > Solanaceae > Solanum > Solanum tacnaense. The sequence continues at coordinate 49,267 of JAJOOD010003236.1, forward strand.
TGTAATTGAGAATTATGAACTTGATCGTTATTCATAAATGATATTGATATTGTATATGTTCAGTGTATGCATGTTATTATTATGTTGTAATGACTTATGTATGTTGCACTTAGTGGGATAGTTGTGTGATCCTACCAGTACACTGTGGTTGTATACTGATATTGCGCTTGCTCTTTTTTTGTTGAGTACAGAGCATATTCAAGCGGCTATTGACAGACCTCGATTAAAAGATCACTGATCATTCAAATTCAAGGGTGAGCGAGTTCTTCCGGGCTGCCATGAGTTCTCTTTCTGTTTATGTCCAATTTCGGACTTAGACTAGTTAATTAGATATTCCTATGTTCAGTTTGGGTTGTACCCATAATTTCTTTTAGATTTATGGTTGAACTTTAGATGTTTTGATACTTTGACTTTCAGGTTCTAGGCATTATTTCCGCAGTTGATTGATTTGACTTTGGAGATTATGGGAACTCTATATTTACTTTAGCATTTAAACCTGCTACCGTAACTTTAAATGCCTTAGTTTTTTATTAAGATGTGTAGTTCTTGGTTAGCTAATTAGTATTAATGGTTCTCCCGCCGAAGGGTTAGTGTGGGTGTCAATCACGATGGTCTGGGTCGTGACAGTGAGATTCTAAGATAGGTCAATATTCTTGGTAGATTGGAAGATGATATTGGGGAAATAAAAATGTAGTTGATGGAATCCATGTCTCGAGATAGAGATTGATGATATGCCTTTTTGAGAAGCTTAAAAGATTTTATCGTGTCAAACCTTGCAAGTGGATTTGTGAATCCGGCACATGAAACAAGTTAAGCAATGCTCCAAAGGAAATTGATCATTGAATTAAGTTCGTCAGTAATTTAATTTATTGATTAGTATTTGTAATCTTAACATGGAAAATTACATATGTGTTTAATGGGGAATTTCAAAATATAAATAGAGGAGTGCAATTACAAATTTCTAGTGGAATGAATTGTAATTTATTATGTTAAGAATAATTCAAATTAATTATTTGGAATTATTTTCATAAAAGGAAGCCTCAGTATTTTAATTTGTGGTCCCTACCATGCCCATATTTAACTAGAACTCAGAGTCTATTCTAAAGGGAAAAGGGAGAAGTATGTGTCTTTCTCTATTCTAAGCTAAGGGAGAAGTATATGACTTTTTCTATTCTAAGGAAAGGGAGATGTACATAGGAAATATATGGTATTCCTTCTCCTTGGACTAGGAAGAAATCTCTATAAATAGGGATTCTTCTAACACTTAAAAGAGATAACTTTTATATAACATACTTACCCACCCATGTATTGACAGAGTTCGAAAGTGAACTTGGGATCACTATAGAAGACCGTAGAACTGCCATCCAATTTGTGGACTAGCTTGCGGATTCGTTTGAAGGTTCTAGCTTGTGGATTTGATTGAAGGTATCTGCTCATGCTTCAAGAGGTAATCCTTGAATTAAATTTCAAAAAGTTTATGTGATCTCGCATGATTATATATGTTCTAGCATAAACTATTTGTTGTCTATTATACATGTAAGTAGTATGATTATGGTATGCTTCCCCTGTGCATATAGTTTTCCAACAATTGGCATCAAGAGTAATACTTACATCTTTATAGATAACATAAACTATATGTATGTGCAATTGTATGTATGATTCATGGTTGGTAAATATATTTTTATCACGAAAAGAACTAATCAAATGAAACTTGAATCTTTTTTATTTGTTGGCTAAAGTACATACGCTCTTAAATTGTGAGATGATCAAGAGGGCAAACCGTGTTGGCGATAGTTTTTCTCTTTCACATGGGAAGGGACAACAACAGTAAACACTTGTCCTAATGATTATTCGAAGTCCTTTATTTTTAATATAATGGAACCCAAATTGAAAACTTTTCATCAGTTCAAAGAAATGTTAAAGTTCAATGGATTTTTTTATTTAATTATGAAAGTTCAAACTTCTGCACATGTAATTGATTTTTTTTCGACGGCTAGTTGTAATTTTTTTTTGGGTTGTTTCTTATTAATCCATCAAATTTGCAAAGCTCGATAAGAAAGGGAATCATAGAGGTTGTTGATGAACAAATTATCATTAAACTGATTGTGAAGTATTTTTTTAACATTATAAAATTTGTTCTTGACTAATTGTTGACTCCAAACCTTATTAAGTGGCGGGGGCAATCACTATTCAGGTCAATTGGATTTTTTATTTTTTTTGTTCAATAATAATTTGAGCATATTATTCATTATGTGATATATATATATATATATATGTATGTATGTATCAATTTGTACAAATTAAGAATTTTTTTATTAATAAATAGTTATCACTTAAGTGGTTTATTTATTTGAAATCGTTGAAAATTCTTTAGACTTTATACATGTGATAATATATTTTGTCTACATGAATTGAAAATTATGATTAATAAATAGGATTCACTAAAATGATCTATTTATATGAGTCATTAGAAGATTCTCAATTCATCATGTATAAATTATTCTAAGTGAATATTAGTGGTAAATATTTATTTATGTAAATGGTGATTTACCTTAAAATACTAGTAATGCTTAATTAATTCATAAGTAGAGATATCGAGGTTTTCACTCAAAAGAGAGAAACATATTATCTTGGATTATCAAGTACATTAATTTAGAGAATAATTTGTTATAGGAAGGTATTGAGTGTCTTAGCCAAAGGAAGGACACAACGTATGTTTCATGCTCATCAGATAATTATAAAAAGAGAATGAAAATCTGAATCATGTTATTTTAATCTTTAACTATGTCTAAAACAATTATTTTTCAAATTTGAACATAATGTAGGTGGTCATGGATTTCCTAATCTTTAATTGACTTCAAATTTGATGGTTCCATCGAAAATTATTTAGATGGATTTTAGGTAGTTTATCGGATTAAAATTTTATCTGAATATGATAAAGTCATAATGTTTTAATTTCTAGAGATACTTAAACCACTTGAATGTGAATTTGGCCATAGCTTTGGAAATATTTTTTATAGACTCGAATTGACCTGAAATTTGATAAGTTCATTGGTGACGGACTAGTAAGAAATACTCATTGTTATGTGGTTATAGTTTTGAGGCCCTTAAAATGGTTTTTAAGTCATTCTTTGGAATTAAAATGTGATTTAGTATGAGTATAATCCTTTATATCAGTTTTATTTATGTTAAAAGTGGTACATGATTACACGTGATGAGTTAACATGAATTGATATATGATAAGGATATGGATCTGATTATTTTTCTTAAATCGTTTGGATCTGAATTTGATCATAGCTTAGGAGATAAATATTATTTTTGAACTCTGATTGATCTGAAATTCGGCAGGTTTATCACAAACAATCAAATTAACAATACCTATTGTTATACAATGATCTGTAATTTGAGGTGTTCAGATGATGTTTTTGGATAAACTTTTTTTCGTATCTTGAAAATTAATTTAAATGAAAATTACTCACCTATGATACAGTGGTGATAGAGATTGTTCTCTATGGTCTTCATAACTAAATTTTAGTGAAGTATTAAGTTCATGTGTTGGCTTAGACCTTCCTCCATATCGGATAAAATTAATACAAGTCATTAAAATTTAATTCTAGTTTTGATGATCTGTATTGACTCTCCCTATCTGAGTAATATTTGATTGGATCAATGATCTAGGAATAATGATATTCACTTGACATAAATCAACATATAGTACTCTCCATCTGAGCTAGCTTTTGTTCTAAATTTGTTGGAGTGAATATCTGACGTCACATATGTATGTTGTATGAGTAGTTATTTTTCATCAAAATTTATAGTTCAAGATGCATGGGTATCCATGAGATGTGTTTTGAATTTTAATGTTCAATGTATACATAAACATGCTGATTTTTGAAAAATAGTATTCAGATAATGTAAATAGTTTTAGAATTTTGTTATTTGTTCTTGATTCGTGTATCTATTTCACAAATGCTAATATGTGATGAGAATTTTTTAAACGAAAAAAAAATTAAATTCCATTTTGGCCAAACAACATTTTCAACCATATTGATCATAGTTTTAGAATTCGAAAATAGGGACTATGATTGGTCTAAAAATTGGTAGATTCATAAGAACGACATAGTAAGAAGTATATTTGATCGTTATATGAGTTTTTGGCTATATTTGGTTATAGGGATCCCTCCCTCGATTACCAAGATTAAATAGCAGTGAAGTGTTAGTTTCATGTGTTGGCTTAGACCTTCCTCCATATCGAATGAAATTAATACAAGTGACTATGTATTTAATCTCTAGTTTTGATAATCTATAATAACTCTCCTAAACTGAATGATATATGATTGAATCAATGTAACTAGGATTATTTTTACTTGACTCAAACTAATAGTAGACTCTCCATCTGAGTTAGATTTGTATAAGTTTATGAAGTGAATATCGGTCATTGTACATGTGTATTGCATGAGTAGTTCTCCAATCCCATCAATTGGTTATTCAAGATGCGTGGATATATATGTATAAATGAGCCCTGTATTTTATTATTTAGGATTATTCGACGTATTATGATCTAGTCAATGTATTATATCTCAAATTTTCAATAGACTTTACGGACTTACTTAATACTACTCAAGTATTTATTTCGATAGAAATAAGATATTAATTCAAAAAAATTGCATTATATATGTTCATGTTAGATGAAATTATTTTTCGGTTTCTATCTAAATAAGATACGGACACTTAATATATTTTTCTTGTAACTCTTTTGAGTTTGATAAATATGTTAACTCTTATTGTATATTGATGCATGAATTTTTTTTCTCATGAATTGAATATTAATCTATCTCAAAAGAGAAAATACCTTTTAAATTGAAAGAAACTTATCTGTACACTAGCATCTGCGTCATTTATTCTAGGTAGAACTTTGAAGTTGGTTAAAGAATGGACATAACGGTTCATTGAAAGTGAAGTCACTACCAACATGTGAGTCATGCTTAGAAATAAAAATGCCATATCCTCTTATAAAGGAAATAAAGGCAGTGATAAGTTAGAATTAATATATTCTGATATGTGCGGTAAATGATCATTCAGGCAAGAGGTGAATTTGAGTATTCTGAGATTTTCATAAGGTTACTCATGATATGAATATATATTTTTGATGTTTTGTAAGTCTGAATGTCTTGATAAACTCAAAATTTTAAGATAAATGAAAATAGCATCATGAAAAATATATAAAGTCATTGTAATTTGATTGTAGTGACATATACCTCTTTGCAGAGCTGATGAGTCACTTATATGATAAAATAATTGCATTTCAATTGTCTGCACCAGACACTCAACAATATATTGGTGTAAAACAAAAAAGAAATACTCTTATGAAGATGATAAGATTAATAATTGGCTTATTCATTGTTGTTTTGTTTCTTTTGGGAAATGTTCTAAGAACTACATATCACATTTGAATTCAATTCCTATCCAATCAGGAATGAAATGTGTGTAGTAATTGGATATCCAAAAAGAATGAAAGAAGCTTTATTTTATTGTCCTAAAGAAAATAAGGCAATTGTTAAGACAACTGTTAGATTTCTAGAAAAGGACTATTTAGTAATCCATGTTCCTATAAGTAAACTTGTTTTACAGGAACTGAACAAAGAAATAACAAATGAGTCAGTTGTAAATTCAAACACTAAAGAACATCTAACCGGTATGTCAGAATTGACGTTCCATTGCATTTACGTAGTGGGAGAAACGTTACTAGACATAACAATGCTACTACCTCAAGTAGTGAAAGTGATGTTGGGCAAATTAAAGAATACTACATGAAAAAGTTGTTAATATTTCATTACCGAAAGGTTTTGAGGAAAATATTAAAACTCAAGAACATGAAAGTGTGACTATTGTAGTAATACTTAGTCGTAGTGGGAGAATCATAACGAAGATTGATTGGTTTTGTATGTTTATGAGGACTTTCATAATACAAAAACGATAATTTATGACTCAACATTAATAGACGAAGTTGCATAAGAAAACAACTTGATAAGATCCTTTTGATAAGAAATTTAAAAGGAATATTTGTGAAAGTTGTAAATGCATTGTTAACAGTCTAAGTGGGAGATTGTTAGGGTATATATTGTTAATCATGTGTTTAGAAATAGTATTTTATCAATTTTCAAGATTAAATATCTTAGTGGGAGATTGGTAGGGTATATACTATTAATAATGCAGTTAGATATAGTACATTATAACAATCGTGATGGTTAAAAGTCCAAAGTGGGAGATTGTTGGGATATAAACTATTAACCACGTGTTTAGATATAGTATTTATTATAGAATAATTATGTATTTATTTTAATAGATCATATATTCGTTTATGGTGTATGTTTACTTATATAGTTGATGATTTAGTGTATAGAGTTTAATCTTATACATAGAGGATTAAATCATCGATTCTTATAAGTATAAAGTTTTTTTGTTCACAATCTAAGATGGGAATTGGACATGCCATCAGTACGATTGTAGCACAAGATTATATGTAGTTTATCTTGATTATGGGAATGGTATAGTTTTAACTTCTTGTGCTAGTGCATTTTGTATGTATTGAACGGGACCGAGTAGAGATAGTTGCTTTAGACTTACTGACAAAACCATATTCTCTAAACTATTAAATGTACTTATATTCTTAATCCTGATATAACTATTATGATCTGTATATGTTAATTATTGTTTTGATTTATTAAAAGGTGAGATTCTAAGATGGGTCATATTCCTGGTAGATTGGATGATGATATTGGTGAAATAATAAGTTAGTTGACTAAATCCATGTCTCGATATAGAGATTGATGATACACCGTTCTGAGAAGCTTAAAAGTTTTCATTGTGTCAAACCTTGCAAGTGGATTTATGAATCCGGCACATGAAATAAGTTAAGCAGTGCTCTCAAGGAAATTTATCATTGAATTAAGTTCGTCTGTAATTTAATTTATTGATTAGTATTTGTAATCTTAACATGGAAAATTACATATGTGTTTAATGGAGAATTTCAAAATATAAATAGAGGAGTGCAATTATGAATTTCTACTGGAATGATTTGTAATTTATTATGGTAAGAATAATTCAAATTAATTATTTGGAATTATTTTCATAAAAGGAAGCCTCAATAATTAATTATGTGGTCCCTATCGTGCCCATATTTAACTAGAACTCAGAGTCTATTCTAAAGGGAAAAGGGAGAAGTGTGTGTCTTTCTCTATTTGTAACACCCCGTATGCTAGAACTACCAAAATGTAGATTTTCTGAAGGTACAGGTGCAACCCACGGTTATCACCCACGGACCGTAGGGTGACCTACAGTCCGTGCTGGTGGTCCGTTGATGGCCACCTGCAACCCATCCGAAAATCCCCCCAGAAAATTTGACAAAGGGTAGACCCACGCCAGGACCTATGGACCGTAGGTCAGACCACAGTCCGTGGTCCAGGGCCATAGGTCCGACCCTTCAAATCTCAGCCCCAGTCACGATCGACGGCTGATCAACACGGACTGTCGGTGACCCCAAATAGTTTTTAAGTCAGGGGTTTTTGGGTCTTTTCCCTATGCGTTGGACCCCTAAACTACATCGTTTAACCCCTAAACTACATATTTTTGATTAGTTTAATCCTAGTAAACTAATTAGAACCTACCTTAGTCTCTTCATTCTCAAATTAATCGATCAAACCAGAGAAATAGAGGAGAAGAAGTCTACTAGCCTTAGTTCCAAAACGTAGCAAGTTTTCATTAGTTTCAGCCCCAAAATCAAAAGATTTCTCTGTGGAATTCATCACCAGGTATGTGGGATTTCACTAGTGATTCCTTTCTCCTATTAGGTCCCTAGTTTTCAGTCAGAATCTTCATTCCCTTGGTATTATATAGGCCTAGGGTTTCTTGAATGTTAGAAATTGTTGGGTTTTAGCTGTTAGAATGATTCAAATCAGATTGTCATGAATTTAGTATCATTTTGTGTAGATTCCTTCATGATTTCAGAACCCTAGCTATGTAGTTCTTTTAGTTCATTAATTGCACATGCTAGGTCAGTTTATTCAGTTATACATGCTCCAGTTATAAATGTTTCATTATCAGTATATTAATATTGGATTTTCAGTTAGCATATCAGTATTTTGTGCTATCCAGAATTACAACATTTCAGTTATAAATTGCTAAATTACATAATCAATTGGGAAAAAATTAATACCGAGTGGACTAGGGTCAGTCACCCGCAAGTCCCAGAATTACGTGCCCCATAGGTTGTAAGTCCTCTATGTGGGCAACATTTTAGTGATCACGCTAGTCATTCCTCTATACCTCTGGTAGGGTGTATTGGGTCCTCTCGGTGGGGCGTATACATCGGAATCCACATTTAGCTCATCTGGTTTTATGTCGGTTATTAGTAGCTCCCACAATTCAGTCAAAATCTATTGTATTGACCATGTTATCAGTATAGTTCAGTATCCAGTTTCAGCATCTTAAAAACTTGGTCATTGCATTCAGTTAGCTCATGTTTAGTGTTTTTAGTATCCTTATCATTTCTTTATTGCTCTATTCAGTTATGTTATTATTTAGCTTTACTCTATCCTGCATGCTCAATACCTTTCAAGTACTGACGCATACTCTGCGCTACATCTTCTCGGGATGTAGGTTCGAGTTCTCAGCTTCCAGATCACGCTTAGATCGATTCACGATCTTCAGTTCAGCGGCATCAGTGGTGAGTCCTTATTCTTCGAGGACGAGTTACATGATAATCTTCCTTTGTTTTTAGTCTTTAGTTTCAGTATTTGCTATATCTAGCTGGGGCATGTCCCAGTATTTCTAGTCAGTAGAGGCTTTATTTCAAACATAGACATAGTAAGAATCATCTTTAGTATTTGAGTTTAACTTTTCAGTTGTTGTAAAATTCTCAATTATCATATATTTAGATAGTTTATGGGTATTCCCCATCATTTCAGTTTAAATCATGATTTAACTTCCGCATTAGTTAGGTTTTCAGTATTCGTTTAAGTAAGCTTATGATATGCCATCTCAGGGTTAGGTTGGGGTCACTTGTGATCCTAGGTCCCGTGTCCACGTCTTGGGGGGTAGCTTCGGTGCGTGACACTATTCTAAGGTAAGTGAGAAGTATATCACTTTTTTTATTCTAAGGAAAGGGAGAATGACATTACTTTTTCTATTCTAAGGAAAGGGAGAAGTATATAGGAAAGACATGATATTCCTTCCCCTAGACTAGGAAGAAATCTCTATAAATAGGGATTCTTCTAACCCTTGAAAGAGATAACTTTTATATAAAATACTTGTCCACCTAGGTATTGAGAGGGTTCGTAAGTGAACTTGGGATCACTGTAAAAGACGGCAGAACTGTCGTCCAATTTGTGGACTAATTTGTGGATACTTTTGAAGGTTCTAGCTTGTGGATTTGATTGGCGGTATCTGCTCACGCTTCAAGAGGTAATCCTTGAATTAAATTTCAAATTTTTTATGTAAGCTAGAATGATTATATATGTTCTAGCATAAACTATTTTTTGTCTATTATTCATGTAAGTAGTATGATTAGTTCGCTTAGGCTTGTACACCCCTTTCCCTTCCCGAAATTTCTAGAGTGACGGACTTAGTATTACAATTAAGTACGGTATAATAGGGGGACAACCAAGATATACCTAAGATTATGTCAAAGTCAGTCATATCCCAAAATCACCAAATCAGCCCAAGTCTGAAAACCTATAAACAAAATAGGACAAACACGATAGCCATGGGTAACTATGACTTACTCTCCAACTAGGGTAGACACATGGATAGGTGCATCAAGTATATCACAAATCATATCAAACTCTGAGGTAAATCGCACAGATACATAAGAATAAGTAGAACCCGGATCAAATAACATATTATCCATCCGGTCACAGACAAGAATAGACCTGTGATCACCGCGTCAAACGCCTCTGCCTCATTCTTTCCCGGAAAGGCATAACATTGTGCCCTATCATCTTGACGAACCACTTCTCTGCCTGGTTGCACATTACCTCTTCCCGCATTATCATTTCCTCTACCTCCACGGCCTCGCTGATTACCTCTTTACCTACCTTGTGGATGTCCTCTACCATTATTACCATTCCCCGCGAGTACCACTGCTCTAGACAACTGGTACGCGGAATATAATACACGTGGGTGGGAAAAATCTCTCCTCATATGCCCAGGTTCTCCACAGTTGTAACAAGTACGATCAAAAGATGGTCTACCGCTCATCGAAGGCGTGACTCCCTGGCTATCTTGAAAATTATGAGATGTAGTTTTCGAGTAACTACCTGCAGAGGCGAGCATAACGGACTGAATTGTCTTGGCTACAAGCGTTGGCCTTTCGAACCCCTTGGAATAAGAACCTTGAAAATTACCCAAGTTCTTGGCCCTTTTCGCCCATACCTTAGCTTAACCGTCTCGCCTCACCCCCTTCACTTTCTTAACATAGTTTGTTACCTCATTGAGGCTCCTCCCTGCAGAAGTCATATGAATAGATAATACTTGCAACTCAGAATTTAATCCCCTAATAAATAACCGGATCCTCTCTTCCTCAGTAGTGACCAATTTAGTAGCATATCTAGACAAAGCATCGAACTTGGCCTAATAAGCAGCCACAGTCATACCACCTTTCTCTAAAGCCATGAACTCATCCTTCTTGCGATCCCTCAAAGTTCTAGGCATATATTTCTCTAAGAACATAGCATGAAACTGGGTACAAGTAAGTGGAGGTAAAGTAGAAGATTTGCATTCCATGTAAGCTCTCCACCACTGCTTAGCCTCACCTTGAAGTTGAAAGGACACAAACGTAACCCCATGCTGATGGACAATTCCCAACTTATGAAGCCTCTCATAGAAATCTAAGATGAACTCATAAGCATCCTCATTCTCAAAACCAAGAAACACAGGAGACTTTAGTTTCAGAAACTTAGTCAACATTTCATGCTAATTACCAGTCATAACAGAACCCAACAAAGGACGGAAGAAAACATCATTACGTCTGGTCCCACCCACCTTGGGCGCAATGCTAGAAACAGGATAATTAGTAGTAGCTTAAGTTGCTTGAGCAGAAAAAAGCATTCCAGGACCAACCAATCCCTTTAAGAACCACATGATCTATTGAGTTAACACTAGATCCAAAAGAGGAACTCCTATAGTCCCAGCTTGCACCTCTTCCTCTTGTCCAACTTCCTCAACATTCTCAACCTCAATATCCCCTTCTATCTCCTCATGATGAATGGGAGGGACCTCATTTTGGGGAGCAATTTGGATCGGTACCTCATCTCTAGCAGGCGCCACCCCTCCATGGCCTTTACCCCTAGCTCTTCATTTATCCCTACTTCGACCGTGACCTCTCGCTGCAGATTCCTCAGCTGGAGCATTGATGGGAGCTACAGGCCTAACACCATTATATCTAGTATTAAACATCTACGGACAGAAGAGTGAAGAATTTTAGATACCAATTTGAATCGCCAGATACCAATTGAAATCAAATCATAGCACGAAAGGAAACAAGAAAAAACAAAGAGATTTCCTAAAGTACTATAGCTTCTCGAAGAAAAGTAAAGGCATCCCTGTACCGTTCCACAAGACTTTACTCGAATCGTTTTGGAACATCGAGATCAACGAACCTAGGCCTTGACACCAACTTTGTCACGACCCAGTCTGTCGTGATTGGCACCCACACTAACACTACGGTGGGAGAACCACTACTACACCCCAAACCAAGCAACTTACCAAAACTAAGGCATTTAAGTATATGAAAGCAGAAATAATAACTAAAAACTGAAGTTCCCATAAACTTCAACAAAAGATCTAACAACTAACAATGCGAAAAAATTAACCTAGAACCTGAAAGTCAATGTACCAAAATATCTAACAATAAACCAAGTCTAAACAAGAAGGGATACAACCCCATACTAATGAACTAACTAAACAAATGTCTAACTCCGAAAATGGTGGACATACATGAAAGAGAATTCCATGGCAGCCCAGAAGAATTGGCTCACCCTTGAATTCGATCGACGATCACTGATCTCCTAAGCGAGGTCTATCAGTAGCCGCTTGAAGATGACATGTACTCAACAAAAATAAGAGCAACTGCAGTAGCAGTACACAACAATAGTGTATTGGTAGGATCATGCGGCTATCCCACTAGTGCAACATAAGCAAGTCAAGACAACATTAAAATCACATGCATATATATCAACATATACAATATTATCAACATTTACGGACAACGAACAACTTCACATTTATATCAAATCATTGGTCCTCTCATGGAACCCAAACCCAAACAGTTAGCATACCGGAACATGGTATCTGATCCCATAATTATGTCTGAACGTGAAAACCGATCCCATAGTTATATCGGAATGTGGCAACCGATCCAAGTTAGTTATGCCGGAATGTGGGAACCGATCCATTCAACACACCACAATCACAATCACAATCACAAGTATATCATCAAGATCATACATTTAAGTCATGATTTCATGGCAATCATCATTCACCTATCTCATTTACAACAAGTGTGATCAACATTGCAACATTCATACATATACAAGTATCATAATGAAGCAAGAACAAACATACATCACACAATCATAGAATCACAACCATCACATACCTCGAAACAAGCTTGTAACCCTAAGAAACTTGATCCTTCCCTTTCCGGATTCGTTCCGCTTTATCTTGGTCTACAAACAATCAATCTAACACGGGAACCAATAAACATTCACTAATTACCCAAATTACTAACAAATCTATGAACCATAGATCATACCCATGATCCCAATTATCCAATTTGGGGTTGTTTCCACCATTGAATCTATCACAAAACCTTCCCCCATCAATATTCACCCATTCTATTACGTTCTACGATCTAAAAATGGATTCGGGAAGGAAAAAGTTTATCTTTAGCCTCAAGAATGATAAAAAAACGAGTAGGAGTCGCATGGGGTTCATTCCTTAGTTCTAAAAGTCGAAAAGTGCATAATGAGGTCGTTTAGGGGTTTCTTAACGACTTTAATTCGTGTCTAGCCTGCTATAGCGATCGTCACCCCGTTGTAGCGTCCCCGCCAGAGCGGAAAAATCCAGCGCCAAAGTGGGTTAGGCGAGACAGAGATCTATTTCAAGAATCCGAAGATTCCCATTTCACAACACACCTCTAACCAACGACGCTTAGAAAATACCCTTTGTGCCAAGATCGATTCAGGGAGTTCTACTCACCCGAATTCAATTCCGTAAAGTCGTACGGGTTTTTTAATGAGTTATCTAACTACTCATGCAATCAAAATCCTAAATAATTCAGCCGATTGTTACCAAATTTCTCTACACCTCAAAGACTCCAATTTGGTCCAAATCTGGGTAGGTTGGGAAAATCCAAATACTATGAAAAAGTTTTCCGGGCCCAAATTTCCCCCCGTTGGCATTTCTATAACGACGGGAACATGTCGTTACAATAGATACCAATTTACCCATCACTCGTCCCCAAGTGACAAAACTTAGGAAAATAGGCTAAGGAAGAATGAACTAGTACCTGAATCGATGAAAAATTGGGGATACTTGTCTCGCATGTCCCTCTTGGTTTCCCAAGTAGCTTCCTCAACTGGATGATGCTTTCATTCAACCTTCACAGACTTAATCTCCTTGATCCTCAACTTGCGCACATCACGATCAAGAATTGCAATTGGTTCCTCCTCATATTGGAGGTCTTTGGCTAACACAATTGAGTCCCACTTAATGATATAATCCTCGTCACCATGATACCTCTTCAACATGGACACATGAAATACCAGATAAACACTTGATAAATTAGGAGGTAAAGCCAATCTATACGCTATCGGTCCTACACATTCAAGAATTTCAAATGGACCAATGTATCTAGGACTTAGCTTACCCTTCTTGCCAAATCTCATCACCCCTTTCATGGGTGATACCTTAAGAAGAGCATTTTCACCGAATTGAAACGCCATGTCTCTTACCATATGATATGCATACTTCTTTTGTCTACTTTGGGCTGCTAGAAGCTTAGCTTGAATACTCCTAACCTTATCTAGAGCATCCTTCACTAAATCAACCCCCAATGGTTTCACAACTCCAGCCTCAAACCATCCTATGGGTGATCTACATCCCCTCCCATAGAGTGCCACGAATGGTGTCATATCAATGCTGGAGTGATAACTATTATTATAGGGGAATTCACACAAAGGTAGGAACTTATCCCAATGCCCTCCAAAATCAATCACACATGCCCTCAACATGTCTTCCAATACTTGAGTAGTCCTCTCTGATTGCCCGTCTGTCTGTGGATGGAAGGCTGTACTAAAAGTGAGATGTGTGCCCAATTCATCATGTAATTTCTTCCAAAACTTGGATGTGAATTGGGTACCATGGTCTGAGATGATAGAGATGGGCACCTCATGTAACCTCACTATCTCTTTCACATAAACTTTAGCCAACTGCTCCGCAATATAACCTATTCTTACCGGAATAAAATGGGCTGACTTGGTCAATCTGTCAACCACTACCCAAATAGAATCAAAACTTCCCCAAAGTCTTGGGAAGACCAACAACAAAATCCATGGCTATTCTTTCGCACTTCCATTCCGAAATTGGCATTCTTTGAAGTAAACCTGCAGGCCTTTGATTTTCATACTTCAGTTGTTGATAATTTTGACACTTCGCCACAAACTCCGCTATGTCTTTCTTCATGTCTGGCCACCGATAAATTCACTTCAAATCTCTATACATCTTGGTCACACCCGTATGAATAGAATATCGCAAACCATGAGACTCTGCCAACAGTTTCTCAATCAAGTCATCTACTCTAGAAACACAAATTCTCCCCTTAAAATTGAGCACACCATCCGCATCAAGAGTGGTCTCTTGTGTCTTACCAATCGCAGTCTTCTTTCTAAGTTCCTCCAAATTCTCATCTTCAAATTGTTTGGCCTTGATCTCTTCAAGGAAAGTGGCCCTTACCTCAATACTAGCTAGCAACCCACCTCTTTCTGAGATGCCCAACTGCATGAACTTAGACTCTAAGGTCTAAATTTCTTTAGCCAAAGGTCGCTTGGCTACACTTAAGTAAGCTAAACTACCCATACTCATCGTTTTTTGACTCAAAGCATCTGCCACCACATTAGCATTGCCCGGATGGTATTGGATGGTCACATCATAATCTTTAAGTAACTCCATCCACCTTTGTTGTCTCAAATTCAGATCCTTTTGAGTGAACACAAGCTGCAAACTACGATGATCAGTAAACACTTCACACTTAACACCATAGAGGTAATGTCGCCCTATCTTAAGAGCAAACACTACCGCTGCCAATTCTAAATCATGTGTTGGATAATTCCTCTCATGCACATTCGATTGACGCGATGCATAAGCTAAAACATTCTTATCCTGCATCAACACAACACCCAAACCAGAATGTGAAGCATCACAATAAACAATAAAATCTTTACCTTCAACCGGTAATGCTAGAAAGGGTGCGGTGGTCAAAAGAGTCTTGAACTTTTGAAAGCTCTCCTCACATTTTTCAGTCCATTCAGATGGTATCTCCTTTTTGGTCAATTAGTCAAGTGTGTGGCGATAAAAGCAAAGTTCTTCACAAATCGACGATAATAGCTAGCGACAACAAAACTCCTAACTTTCGTCACAGAGCTAGGCCTAACCTAATTCTTAACCACCTCAATCTTTAGGGGATCTAGCATTACCCCTTCTTTTGAAACTACATGCCCCAAAAATGCAACTAATTTCAACCAAAATTCACACTTAGAAAATTTAGCATATAGCTTTTGCTTCTCAATAACACCCAAAACACTACGAAGATGGTCGGCATGCTCTTTCTCACTTTTCGAATAGACCAAAATATCATAAATAAACACTATAACAAACGAATCAAGAAACGGCTTAAACACCCCATCCATCAAACTCATGAAAGCTGCAAGCGCATTGGTCAAACCAAACGACATAACCAAAAACTCATCGTGCCCATAGCGAGTTCTAAACGCCTTCTTGGGCACATCCTCAGGCCTAATTTTCAATTGATGTTAGCCAGACCTTAGATTAATCTTAGAGAAAACTGATGCACCTTGCAATTGGTCAAAAAGATCATCTATTCGAGGCAAGGGATACTTATTCCGAATAGTGACCCTATTCAATTGCCGATAATCTATAAACATTCTCATACTACCATCCTTTTTCTTAACAAACAAAACTAGAGCACCCCATGGGGAAGCACTAGGACGAATAAATCCCTTATCAATAAGCTCTTGGATCTGAGCCATAAGCACTCGTAATTCTGCCGAAGACATGCGATATGGAGGGACAGAAATGGGACGTGCACCAGGATCTAAATCAATGCAGAAGTCTATATCTCTATACGTAGGCATACCAGGCAAATCATTCGGAAACACTTTTATAAATTCTGACACCACAGGAATAGACCCAATGGATGGAGCATCAATCTCAACATCCCTAATACGAGCCAAATAAGCCAAACAACCCTGCCCTATCAATTTCTTGGCCCGAATGAAGGATATGATCTTAGTTCGCTTAGGCTTGTACACCCCTTCCCACTCTAATTTTTTCCTTCCCGAAATTTCTAGATTTACGGACTTAGTATTATAATTAAGTACGGCATAATAGGGGGACAACCAAGTCATACCTAAGATTATGTCAAAGTCAGTCATATCCCAAAATCACCAAATCAGCCCAAGTCTGAAAACCCATAAACAAAATAGGACAAGCACGATAGATATGGGGAACTATGACTGACTCACCAACTGGGCTAGAAACATGGATAGGGGAACCAAGTATATCACAAATAATATCAAACTCTGAGGCAAATCGCATAGATACATAAGAATAATTAGAACCTGAATCAAATAACACATTAGCCATCCGGTCACAGATAAGAATAGTACCTATGATCATCGCATCAGATGATTCTGCCTTATTCTTGCCCATAAAGGCATAGCACCGAACCCTATCATATTGACGAACCACTTCTTTACCTGGTTGCAAATTACCTCTGCCCGCATTACCATTTCTTCTACCTCCACGG
This sequence comes from Solanum tacnaense, assembly GCA_029582525.1. Classification (NCBI taxonomy): domain Eukaryota; kingdom Viridiplantae; phylum Streptophyta; class Magnoliopsida; order Solanales; family Solanaceae; genus Solanum; species Solanum tacnaense. The sequence continues at coordinate 66,371 of JAJOOD010003236.1, forward strand.
CCTCGCTGATTACCTCATCTCCCCCCTTGTAGACGTCCTCTGCCATCATTACCATTCCCCGCGGGTACCACTACTCTAGACTGCTATTGTGCAGAATCTAACACACGTGGGTGGGGACAATCTCTCCTCATATGCCCTGGTTCTCCAGAGTTGTAACAAGTATGATCAAAAAATGGTATGTCGCCCGTTGAAGGCACGACACCCTGGCTATCCTGAAAATTATGTGATGGAGTTTTCGAGTAACTACCTACAAAGGCGGGCATAGCGGACTAAATTGGCTTGGCTGTAAGCGTCGGCCTTTAGGACCCCTTGGAATAAGGACCTTGAAAGTTACCTGAGTTCTTGGCCCTTTTCGCCCATGCCTTAGCTTGACCATCTCGCCTCACCTCCTCTACTTTCTTAACATAGTTTGTTACCTCATTAAAGCTCCTCCCTGCAGAAGTCATATGAACAGATAATACTTACAACTCATAATTTAATCCGCTAATAAATAACCGGATCCTCTCTTCCTCAATAGTCATCAATTGAGTAGCATATCTAGACAAAGCATGGAACTTGGCCTCATAAGGAGACACAGTCATACCACATTTCTCCAAAGCCATGAACTCATCCTTCTTGCGATCCCTCAAAGTTCTAGGCATATATTTCTCTAAGAACATAGCATGAAACTGGGTACAAGTAAGTGGAGGTAAAGTAGAAGATTTGCATTCCATGTAAGCTCTCCACCACTGCTTAGCCTCACCTTGAAGTTGAAAGGACACAAACGTAACCCCATGCTGATGGACAATTCCCAACTTATGAAGCCTCTCATAGAAATCTAAGATGAACTCACAAGCATCCTCATTCTCAAAACCAAGAAACACATGAGACTTTAGTTTAAGAAACTTAGTCAACATTTCATGCTAATTACCAGTCATAACAGAACCCAACAAAGGACGGAAGAAGACATCATTACGTCCAGTCCCACCCACCTTGGGCGCAGTGTTAGCAACATGATAATTAGTAGGAGCTTGAGTTGCTTGAGCAGAACGAAGCACTCCAGGACCAACCAATCCCTTCAAGAACGACATGATATGTTGAGCTAACAGTGGATCCAAAGGAGGAACTCTTGTAGTCCCAGCCTGCATCTCTTCCTCTTATCCAACTTCCTCAACATTCTCAACCTCAATATCCCCTTCTATCTCCTCATGATGAACGGGAGGGGACTCATTTTGGGGTGCAATTCTGATCGGTACCTCATCTCTAGCAGGCGCCACCCTTCCACGGCTTTACCTTTAGCTCTTACTTTACCCATGCCTTGACTGTGACCTCTCCCTGCAGATTCGTCAACTGAAGCATTGACGGGAGCTACGGGCTTAACGCCGTTATATCTAGTATTAATCATTTGCGGACAAAAGAGTGAAGGAGTTTAGATACCAATTTGTATCGCTAGATACCAATTAGAATCAAGTCATATCACGAAAGAAGACAAGAGAAAATAGAGAGATTTCCCAAAGTCTTATAGCCTCTCGAAGAAAAGTAAAGGCGTCTCCGTACCGTTCCGTGAGACTCTACTAGACTCGATATGGTACATCGAGATCAATGAACCTAGGCTCTAATACCAACTTTGTCACGACCCAGGCCGTCGTGATTGACACCCACACTAAAACATCGGTGGGAGAAACATTACTACAACTAAAACCAAGTAACTCACCAAAACTAAGGCATTTAAGTATATGGAAGCAGAAATAATAACTAAAAACTGAGGTTCCCATAAATTTCAATAAAAGATCTAACAACTAACAATGCGAAAGAATTAACCTAAAACCTTAAAGTCAATGTACCAAAACATCTAACAATGAACCAATTCTAAACAAGAAGGGATACAACCCCATACTAATGAACTAACTGAACAAATGTCTATGTCCGAAAATGGTGGACATAGATGAAAGAGAATTCCATGGCAGCCCAGAAGAATTGGCTCACCCTTGAATTCGATCGACGATCGCTAATCTCCTAAGCGAGGTCTATCAGTAGTCGCTTGAAGATGCCTTGTACTCAACAAAAATAAGAGCAAGTGCAGTTTCAGTACACAACCACAGTGTGATGGTAGGATCACGCGGCTATCCCACTAGTGCAACATAAGCAAGTCAAGACAACATTATAATCACATGCATATCTATCAACATATACAATATTATCAACATTTATGAACAATGAACAACTTCACATTTATATCAAATCATTACTCCTCTCATGGAACCCAAACCCAAACAGTTAGCATACCGAAATGTGGTATCTGATCCCAAAATTATGCCAGAACGTGGCAACCGATCCCATAGTTATATCGGAACCCAAGTTAGGTATGTCAGAACGTGGCAACCGATCCATTCAACACACCATAATCACAATCAAAAGTATATCATCAAGATCATATATTTAAGTCATAATTTCGTGGCAATCATCATTCACCTATCTCATTTACAATAAGGGTGCTCAATATTGCAACATTCATACATATACAAGTATAATAATGAAGCAAGAACAAACATACATCACACAATCATAGAATTACAACCATCACATACCTCGAAACAAGCTTGAAACCCTAAGAAACTTCATCCTTCCCTTTCCAGATTCGTTCCGCTTGTTCTTGGTCTACAAAAAATCAATATAATACGGGAATCAATAAAGAATCAGTAATTGCCCAAATTACTAACAATTCTATGAACCCTAGATCATACCCATGATCCCAATTATCCAATTTAGGGTTGTTTCCACCATAGAATCAATAACAAAACCTTCCCCCATCAATATTCACCCATTCTATTACGTTCTATGGATCAAAAAATGGATTCGGAGAGTGAAAAGCTTACCTTTAGCCTCAAGAATGGTGAAAAATGAGTAGGAGTCGCCTGGGGTTCATTCCTTAGCTCTAAAAGTCGAAAAGTGCATAATGAGGTCGTTTAGGGGTTTATTATCGACTCTAATTCGCATCAAGCCCGCCACAACGGCCATCACCCCGTTGTAACTTCCCCGCCAGAGCGGCAAAACTCAGTGCCAAAGCGGGTTACGCGAGACAGAGAGTTATTTCAAGAATTCCAAGATTCCAATTTCACAACACACCTCTAATCAACGACGCTCAAAAAATACCCTTTACACCAAGATCGATTCCGGGAGTTCTACTCACCCAAATTCGATTCTGTAAAGTCATACGGGTTCTTTAACGAGTTATCTAACTACTCATGTAATCAAAATCATAAATGATTCATATGATTGTTACCAGATTTCCCTACACCTCAAAGACTTCGATTTCGTCCAAATTAGGGCTAGGTTGGAAAAATCCAAATACTACGAAACAGTTTTCCGGCCCCAAATTTTTCCCCTTTGGAAATTCTATAACGACGGAAATAGGTCGTTACACTTAGCCAAAGGAAAGACACAACGTATGTTTCATGCTCATGAGATAACTATAAAAAGAGAATGAAAATATGAATCATGTTATTTTAATCTTTAACTATGTCTAAAATGATTATTTTTCAAATTTGATCATAATTTACGTGGTCATGGATTTCCTGATATTTGATTGACTTGAAATTTGATGATTCCACCGAAAATTATTTAGATGGGTTTCAAGTAGTTTGTAGGATTAAAATTTAATCTAAATATTGTAAAGTCATATTGTTTAATTCCTAAAAATACTTAAACCTCTTGAATTTGAATTTGGTCATAGCTTTGGAAATATTTTTTATACACTCCAACTGACCTGAAATTTGGAAAGTTCATTGGTGACGGACTAGTAAGTAATACTCATTGCTATGTGGTTATAGTTTTGAGGCCCTTAAAATGGTTTTTGAGTCGTTCTTTTTAATTAAAATGTGATTTAGTATGAATATAATCCTTTATATCAGTTTTATTTATGTTAAATGTGGTACATGATTACACGTGATGAATTAACATGAATTGATATATGATAAGGATATGGATCTGATTTTTTTAAAAATTGTTTGAATCTGAATTTGATCATAGCTTTGGAGATAAATATTATTTTCGAACTCAGATTGATTTGAAATTCGTTAGGTTCATCACAAACAATCAAATTAAGAATACTCATTGTTATACAATGATTTTTCATTTGAGGTGTTCAGATGATGTTTTTGGATAAACTTTTTCTTATATCTTGAAAATTATTTTAAATGAAAATTACTCATCTATGATACAGTGGTGATAGAGATTGTTCTCTATGGTCTTCATAACTAAATTTTAGTAAAGTATTAAGTACATCATGTGTTGGGTTAGACCTTCCTGCATATCAAATGAAATTAATACAAGTTATTAAAATTTAATTCTAGTTTTGATGATCTGTATTGACTCTCCCTATCTGTGTAACATTTGATTAGATCAATAATCTAGGGATAATGTTATTCACTTGACATAAATCAACATATAGTACTCTCCATCTAAGCTAGCTTTTGTTCTAAATTTGTTGGAGTGAATATCTGACATCACATATGTATTTTGCATGAGTAGTTTTTCATCAAAATTTATGGTTCAAGATGCATGGATATCCATGAGATATGTTTTGAATTTTAATGTTCAATGTATACATAAACATGCTGATTTTTGAAAAATATTATTCAGATAATGTAAATAGTTTTAGAATTTTGTTCTTTGTTCTTGATTCGTGTATCTATTTCACAAATGCTGATATCTGATAACAATTTTCGAACTGAAAAAAAAATTAATTTCATTTTGGCCAAACAACATTTTCAAACAAATTGATCATAGTTTTGAAATTCGAAAATAGGGACTCTGATTAGTCTGAAATTTGATAGATTTATAAGAACGACCTAGTAAGAAGTATATTTGATCATTATATGAGTTTTTGACCATATTTGGTTATAGGGATCCCTCCCTTGATTACCAAGATTAAATAGTAGTGAAGTGTTAGTTTCATGTGCTGGCTTAGACCTTCCTCCATATCGGATAAAATTAATACAAGTCACTATGTATTTAAATGCTAGTTTTGATAATCTGTATTAACTCTCCTAAACTGAGTGATATATAATTTAATCAATGTAACTAGGGTGATTTTCACTTGACTCAAACTAATAGTAAACTCTCCAACTGAGTTATATCTGTATAAGTTTATGAAGTGAATATCGGTCAGTGTAGTACATGTGCATTGCATGAGTAGTTCTCCAATCCCATCTATTTGCTATTCAATATGCGTGGCTATATATGTATAAATGAACCTTAAATTTTGTTATTTAAGATTATTCGACATATTATAATCTATATAATGTATTATATCTCAAATTCTCAATAGACTTTACGGACTTACTTAATACTACTCAAGTATTTATTTCGATAGAGATAAGATATTAATTCAAAAAAGTTGCATTATATATGTTCATGTTAGATGAAATTATTTTCGGTTTCTATCTAAATAAGAGATGAACACTTAATATATTTTTCTTGTAACTCTTTTGAGTTTGATAAATATGTTATCTCTTATTATATATTGATGCATTAAAAAAAAATTCTCATGAATTGAATATTAATCTATCTCAAAAGAGAAAATATCTTTTAAATTGAATGAAACTTATCTGTACACTAGCGTCTGCGTCATTTATTCTGGATAGAACTTTGAAGTTGGTTAAAGAATGGACATAATGGTTCATTGAAAGTGAAGTCACTACCAACATGTGAGTCATGCTCAGAAAAAAAAAATACCTAAGAGACCTTTCCTCTTAAGAAGGAAATAAAGGCAGTGATAAGTTATAATTAATCTATTCTGATTTGTGCGGTAAATGATCATTCAGGCAAGAGGTGAATTTGAGTATTATGAGATTTTCAAAAGGTTACTCATGATATGAATATATATTTTTGATGTTTTGTAAGTCTGAATGTCTTGATAAACTCAAAATTTTAAGACAAATGAAAATAGCATCATGAAAAATCTATAAAGTCACTGCAATTTGATTGTAGTGACATATACCTCTCTACAGAGCAGATGAGTCACTTATCTGGTAGAATAATTGCATTTCAATTGCCTATACCAGACACTCAACAATATATTGGTGTAAAAGAGAAAATAAATACTCTTATGAAAATGATAAGATAAATAATTGGCTTATTCATTGTTGTTTTGTTTCTTTTGGGATATGTTCTAAGAACTACATATCACATTTGAATTCAATTCCTATCCAATCAGAAATGAAATGTGTGTATTAATTGGATGTCCAAAAAGAATGAAAGAAGGTTTATTTTATTGTCCTAAAGAAAATAAGGCAATTGTTAAGACAACTATCATATTTCTAGAAAAGGACTATTTAGTAATCCATGTTCGTAGAAATAAACTTGTTTTACAGGAACTGAACAAAGAAATAACAAATGAGTCAGCTGTAAATTGAGACACTCAAGAACATCTAACCGGTATGTTAGAATTGACATTCCATTGCATTTACGTAGTGGGATAAACGTTACTAGACATAACAATACTACTACCTCAAGTAGTGAAATTGATGTTGGGCAAATTGAAGAACACTACATGAAAAAGTTGTTAATATTTCATTACCGAAAGGTTTTGAGGAAAATATTAAGACTCAATAATATGAAAGTGTGACTATTGTAGTAAGACTTAGTCGTAGTGGGAAAATCATAACGAAGATTAATTGGTTTTGTATGTTTAAGAGGACTTTCATAATAGAACTCTTGTAAAGAAGTAAACTTTTGAAAGGTTTCATGATAGGGCCTCAGAAGATCTAATACAAAAATGATATGTTATGACTCAGCATTAATAGACAAAGTTGCATAAGAAAACAACTTGGTAAGATCCTTTTGATAAGAAATATAAAAGGAATATTTGTGAAAGTTGTAAAGGCATTTTTAACAGTCTAAGTGGGAGATTATTAGGGTATATACTATTAATCATGTGTTTAGAAATAGTATTCTAACAATTTTCAAGATTAAATACCTTAGTGGGAGATTGTTAGGGTATATACTATTAATCATGCATTTAGATATAGTACATTATAACAATCGTGATGGTTATAAGTCTAAGTGGGAGATTGTTAGGATATATACTACTAATCACGTGTTTAGATATAGTATCTATTATAGAATAATTATTTATTCATTTTAATAGATCATATATTCATTTATGGTGTCTGTTTACTTATATAGTAGATGATTTAGTGTATAGACTTTAAGCTTATACACAGAGGATTAAATCATCGGTTCTTATAAGTATAAAGTTTTTTTGTTCACAATGTAAGATGGGAATCAAACATGACATCGGTACGATTGTAGCATAAGATTATATGTATTTTATCTTGAATATGGGAATGGTATAGTTCTAACTTCTTGTGCTAGTGCATTTTGTATGTATTGAACGGGAACGAGTATAGATACTTGCTTTAGACTGACTGAAAAAAACATATTCTCTCAACTATTAAATGTACTTATATTCTTAATCCTAATATAACTATAATGATATGTATATGTTAATTATAGTTTTGATTTATTAAAATATGAGATTCTAAGATGGGTCAATATTCCTGGTAGATTTGATGATGATATTGGTGAAATAATAAGTTAGTTAGTTGACAAAATCCATGTCTCGATTTAGAGATTGATGATATACCTTTTTGAGAAGCTTAAAAAATTTCATCGTGTCTGATACGCTCAAATTACACCTCCTTACAGAAGTATAAGCGATCGTTATCAAGTAAAGAACCCAACTTGTAGGTTGGGATCGATCCCACGAGGAAAATGGTTTAGACTTTACTTTAACCAATAATTATATTCAATTAGTCAAATTA
>JAJOOD010003237.1:0-48265 GCA_029582525.1 Solanum tacnaense
GGCAACAACTGTAGTGAAGAATCACAACATTGAATTGATTTAGTTCCATTAGCTCTAGAATGCAAAATTTGATCTAAGAGTGTCGTCGTTTTCAGTTTCAGAGTCCATTCATGGATTTCAACTCTTTAGTTGGAAGGTTAAGTATAATTAGGCCATGAGTGTACTTTCGTCAATGTTCAGTTTTCCTACACTTTGGATTTCTTACAATTCAATTATATTTAGGAAAATATTTTAGGCCTAGGCGAGCTCTTGGTTCAATTTTCACAAGTTCCGAGGGAAGGCTGGTGTTCTTGAGTGAATGCCACTTTATTGCAACTTTAATGGGTTCCAGGTCAAGAAGACCTTTAATTTGTGTCTAGACATTTCCATTGAGTCCAAAACATCGAATTTAGTTGGGTAGCATATCTTGTTTGTTTGTATGGGATTCCGAAAATATTGTGAGTGTTCATTCATGATTTTTTTAAGTCTTGATGTTTGTTGATGCTTCTATCTAGTGCCTACTGTGTTGTTGATTACGATTGTGAGGCTCTCTCTTGCGATTGTGCAAGCGTGCTTTGTTGCACATCGTGATTGCATGGGTTCTGTCACGATCACGTAGAGATAGGTCTTCAAGCTTCACGTTCGTGTGGCCCTTGGTCGCGATTGCGAAGGCCAATAAATGAGTTGACCTCATATTCTTCATTGCAATTGTGAAGCTTTAAAGTCTCTATCATGAAGTGCAATTTCGACCTAGAATGAATTATTTTCAAAAGTTGAGGTTTCATACCCATTTCACCATTTTTGAACATTGGAAGCTTGGTAGAGGCGATTTTAAGTGTTATTTCAAGATTCATCGATAGGTTAACAATTTTTAATTCTCCATCTTCATTCCCCATTAATTATATCATGATTTTAATATCAAATCACTAATTTCAAACTTAAAATTTGTGGGTTTTCTCAAGAACTTCAATTTTAATAAAATGAAGGTTTGAGCTTTGTTTCAACTCTTATTTAATGTGATTTTTACTATTAAGTTTGAAAACCTTTGGGTAACATTATTTTATATAAATTTCTAGATCTAACCCTAGCTCTCCAGAATGATTTTTTTGGGTCGATTTGGACCCGGTTTCCAAAATTAAAGATTTGGCATTGTTGTTCTTGAATTCTTATTGTGACTCAATATTTATTTAGATTGTTTTGATTCAGAGACCTATCGTAGAGGGAATGTTCCAGTGCCAAGTTGATGCTTTGCTCTTTTTAAGGCAGTGGACCTTTTTACCCTTTGTTAACTATATTGAACCTTGTATATCATTGTGTGATTGGGAATAATGGGAATTGGTGAAGGATTTAATATATTATGTGTATTATTAAATGATGAATAAACCTTAGTTCCTATAATGTGTGGTGAAAGAAGGAACCTTATTGGTATTGTGATGTATGATGTGCCATGAATGGTTTGAACAATTTTATTGACTCAGTCTTGATGTTGTGCCAAGATTATTTGTGTCGGGTCGTTGTTGTGGAAGTTATTATCATCTCATTAACAAATTGCACATATCTATTTGCATTGGTGCTATAATACTATTGTGATGATGCTTTGTGGAAATTATGAGGAAAAAGGGAACATGCCACACACCGTGGTAGATTCATATTGAGAAAAAGGGAATATGTTTCATGTCGTGGTGGATTGATATTAAGAAAAGGAATGTTCCACATGTTGTGGTAGGTGAAGGGACTGAAGAATCCCCAATGTGTCCCGAACTGAGATTCAATGGGTGTTTATCATTAAGAAAGCCATGCATCACTCTTTATGACATTGAAATACATTGCATTAATTGTACTTCATCCTTGTTTCCTATTTTTCATGGGTGATGATATGGTTTTTTTATTGTTGAATTATGAAAAAAATTGATGATATATATGTGGGGGGGTGGGTTTGTGTGTGTATTTATGTGTGCGTGTGTGTTGAAGTGCAAATTGTGATGTTCTAAAAGATCTTTGTTTTGTTATTGAGTGAGAACTGTTAGGTTGGGTTGATATTATTCTACTTAGGTTGTAGTTTGTAGTTGTTCGGATTGTATGTTGGAGTACTTGTGTTTTGTATTACATTACTTAGAGTTGGTTTGGGATGCTTGCTGAGTAACATTGTTATTTGGTACTCACTCCCTTGCTTTTTATAGTTTTTAGGTTACAATCCTGGATCGTCTAGACCTTTCCCTTCTCATCTTTGTCCGAGGCTTGCTTATAGAGTTTGTCAGGTACTACCTGTCCTCTAATCATACAAAACTTACTCTTTCATCATGTCCTTGTCCTTTTCTAGATACAAAGTCATTCAAACTTGTATTTCCTTTGAACCTACTGTAAACTCTTTAGGCTTATACATGTGCACTAGATTTTAGGGGTATTATGAGTTATTTAATCTTTATCCACAATATTTGTGTTGTGATAGCTATTTTTATTATGTTGTTACTTTTGCATTTACCTGATTGAGTTCGGTTTAGGATGAATTACCTGGTAAGATAGGATATGTGTTATCATGCCCGGTTTTTAAGTCGTGACACTTATATTCCATCCTACCCATATCATATGTTCTCTATACTAATATGAAATGCTCTAGGTTATTATATGTTATTGCCTTCCTATCATTATTCAAAAGTGTTCCTATTGCAACCCGAAGTAATTTATGACTTGTTGGAACTGACACTTCAGTAACCAAGTTGTTCGTTTGAATTCTGTGCAAGTTTATGAGTTTTAGAGATTTTGAAACTTGAATGGTTGACTTTGGTCAAAAGCTATGGAAGACAACTTCAAAATGCAATTATGCTAGCTTGGAAACGTTTAGTTTGGTTGGATACACCTTTGGTGTGGATCTTGAGGCTTTTAGGCTCATCATGAACCCTTTTGTGGAATAAGACTTATAATAGAGTTTGGATATGAGACCCATTTTTTGTTGATACAGCCTTAGTTGGAAGCTTCGACATCTCAATTGAGTCCAGAATACCGAATTTTGTGAGGTAACATATCTCATTTGCGTTCATGGGGTTTTGAACGAATTTCAAGCATCCCGTTAGGGATTTATCGCCTTGGTGTTTTTGGATGATGCACGAGCTAGTGGTGCAGATGAATTCCTTAAGTGCAATCACGAGGAATATGCACCTTGACAGCGCAATCACCGAGGGCCTTTAGATTAAGTCATTAACACATTATGACTGAAATTCTGTAAATACTGGATAGCTCAAACTGAACATGCAAAACTAGGAATGCAACAATTAATCTGATAATGATGCCTTCATAAACTGAGGTGTGTATAACTAAATAACTGAAGTATATGGCTTAGCATGTGTAATTCAAGAGCTAAAGAAATACATAGCTAGGGTTCTGAAATTCATGCAAATATCTGAGTAATAACATGATAATCTGACTTGGAATAATAAACTAACTAATTCGTGATGATTTGCTTACATTCTAGACACCCTAGGTCTAACTAAATTCTAGGGACCTAATGGATGAAAGGTATCCACTAGTGAAATCCCACATACCTGGTGATGAATTCCACAGAGAAATCTTTCGATTTCGAGGCTGGAACTAATGGAAACTACTACGTTCTTGAACTAGGGCTTGGTTGACTCTTTTCTCCTCTCAAGCTTCTAATTTTTTGAGTTTGAACTAATGAATTGACTTGGGTAAGTTCTAGTTGTGTTTCTAGGCTAAAACTGACTAAAACCGTGTAATTTAGGGTTAAAACGATGAGGTTTAGGAGTCCAACGAAATAGGAAAAGACCAAAAGACACCTAACTTAACTGTTGTCGGAGTGACCAAAAGACACGACCTATAGACCGTGGATCGATCTACAGTCCATACTAGTCATCCGTTGATAGAAGCTGAGATTGGATTCTGAGGGGCTGATCCACGGACAAGGACGACGAACTGTAGTCTGATCTATATACCGTAGGTCCTTCCATGGTCCCAAACTTAGACGAATTCAGAGGCTGAGACTGGAGCATCGATCTACAGACATGGACCATGGTCTGTCGTTTGATCTACGGATCGTAGGTCCTGACCGTGAGTCAACACTTAGCCTAATCTAAGGGAAGTTCTGGGGAGGGGTTGCAATATCGAACCATGGACGCATAACATGGTCCATGGATCAATCAACGATCCGTCACTGGTGACCGTATGTTGCACCTGCATCTTCTAAAATTTTAAATTCTGGTATATTTTCGAATACGGGGTGTTAAATTATCTCCCCCTTGGGATCATTCATCCTCGAAGGAATACTAAACTAGTTGGGATGGAGGGAAAGAGCTGCAAACCCTACCAATAAAACACTGAAGACTGAATTTCTGATTGAACCGAGTTCGAAGACATGCAAATACGCTGAAAATGCAAGTACTAACTGAAGGAACATGATTCTAAGACTAAATCTGAGCATGAATGACTGAAAAACTGAAGAGGAACTATTACCTCAAGATGGAGTGGAATCGGAAGGAAAGAGGTGAGGATACTTGGACTTTATAGTTGATTCTGCTTCCCAAGTATCTCCCTCTACGGACTGACTCCTCCACAAAACCTTGACATAAGCGACTTCTTTGTTTCTCAACCTTCTAACTTGTCGATCGAGAATCTCAATTGGTACATCCTCATAAGAAAGACTATCTTTCACATGCACACTCTCTAATGACACTATGGATGCTGGATCACCCACACACTTCTTCAAAAGTGAAATGTGGAAAATCGAATGCACTGTTACTAATTCTATTGTCAACTCTAACTCATAGGCCATATTACCAATCCTTTTCAGAATCTTGTAAGGGCCTACATATCTTGGACGGAGCTTCCCTTTCTAGCCAAATCTCATCACCTCTTTCATAGGTGACACTTTCAGGAAAACCCATTCATCAACCTGGAACTCTAGTTCCATTCTTCTCACATCTGCATAAGATTCATGCCGACTCTGAGCTGTCTTAAGTCTATCTCTAATGAGTTGCACTTTTTCCATAGCATCATGGACTGGATTTGGACCTATCAAGGCTGGTTCACTTACTTCAAACCAACCAACAAGAGATCTGCATCTACGCCCATACAATGCTTCATAAAGAGCCATCTGAATGTTAGAATGGTAACTATTGTTAAAGGCGAACTCTATAAGAGGAAGGTGATCATCCCAATTACCCTTAAAATTGATCACACAAGCTCTCAACATGTCCTCTAATGTTTGAATGGTACGCTCTGCCTAACCATCCATCTGTGGAGGAAATGTTGTGCTAAGGTTAACCTGAGTACCAAGACCTTTCTGAAATGACTTCCAAAAATGAGAGGTAAACTGAGGACCTCTATTTGAAATGATAGACAAAGTAACCCCATGCGACTTAACTATCTCATTAATGTAAAGCTTGACGTAGTCCTCCGCCGAATCTGTAGTCTTGACCGCCAAAAAGCGAGAAGACTTGGTTATTCTGTCCACTATCACCCAAATGGAGTCATGTTGTCTGCGAGTAGGAGGTAACCCTATAATGAAATCCATGTTGATCACTTCCCATTTCCAAGTAGGAATGTCAATCTCTTGGGCTATACCCCCTGGTTTCTTATGCTCTACCTTTACTTGTTGGCAATTGGAGCACTTACTCACAAAATCTGCTATATCCCTCTTCATGTCATTCCACCAATAGACTTCCCGCAGATCGCGGTACACCTTAGTGGAGCCTGGATGAATAGAATATCTGGAGTTATGGGCTTCTGCAAGAATATGCTGTCTCAATTCATCCACATCAGGAACACACAATCTACCTTGATAACGAAGCACACCATCTCCCCCTTGGGAGAAAACTTCCACTCTCTGTTTGTAGACTGCACCCTTAAGTTCAAGCAAGATTGGGTCACTGTCTTTCTTTTCTTTAACCTCCACTACCAAAGAAGATTCAGCCCCATTCTAAACTGTTACACCATTTTCTGATATGCTCATAAGACGAACTCCCAAGCGAGCAAGCCTGTGAACATCCTTCACTAGATCTATTATTTCTTCCTCAACATGTGCTACACTACTCATAGATAGTCTGCTAAGAGCATCTGCTACTACATTGGCCTTGCCAGGATGGTAATGCACATTCATGTCGTAGTCCTTGAAGAACTCTAGCCATCTCCTTTAGCGAAGATTCAACTCTTTCTGGGTGAACACATACTGAAGGCTCTTATGGTCTGTGAACACATCAGCGTGAACACCATACAAGTAATGTCTCCAGATCTTAAGTGCAAACACCACTGCTACGAGCTCGAGGTCATGAGTTGGATAATTCTTCTCATGCACCTTAAGTTGTCTAGAAGCATAAACTATAACCTTATCTCGTTTAATCAACACACAACCTAGGCCAACTCTGGATGCATCACAATAGATCACATAACCGTCTGAACCCTATGGTAGAGTCAAAATAGGAGTTATAGTCAACCTAGTTTTCAATTCTGCAAAACTTTTCTCACAATCATCTGACCACTGAAACCTGACCTTTTTCTGAGTCAACTTAGACAATGGAGAGGCTATGGACGAAAATCCTTTCACAAACCTTCTGTAATATCCCGCTAAACCCAAGAAACTTCTAATGTCAGTCGGAGAGATAAATGATTAACACATTATGATTGAAATTCTGTAAATACTGGATAGCTCAAACTGAACATGCAAAACTAGGAATGCAACAATTAATCTGATAATGATGCCTTCATAAACTGAGGTATGTCTAACTAAATAACTGAAGTATCTGACCTAGCATGTGTAATTCAAGGGCTAATGAAATACATAGCTAGGGTTCTAAAATTCATGCAAATATCTGAGTAATAACATGATAATCTGACTTGGAATAATAAACTAACTAATTCATGATGATTTGCTTACATTCTAGAAATCCTAGGTCTGTTCATAATCATGGAATCAAGAAACTGAGTGAATTCTAGGGACCTAATGGATGAAAGGTATCCACTAGTGAAATCCCACATACCTGGTGATGAATTCCACGTAGAAATCTTTCGATTTCGGGGCTGAAACTGATGGAAATTGTTGCGTTCTATAACTAGGGCTTGGTTGACTCTTTTCTCCTCTTAAGCTTCTAATTTTCTAAGTTTGAACTAATGAATTGACTTGGGTAAGTTCTAGTTATGTTTTTAGGTAAAAACTGACTAAAACCATGTAATTTAGGGTTAAAATGACGAGGTTTAGGAGACCAACGAAATAGGAAAAGACCAAAAGACCCCTAACTTAACTGTTGTCGGAGTGACCGACGGACAGAACCTACGGACCGTAGGTCCTTTCATGGTCCCATACTTAAACGAATTCTGAGACTGAGACTGGAGCATCGATCTACAGACACGGACCGTAGGTCCTAACCATGAGTCAACACTTAGCCAAAATCTGAGGGAAGTTCTGGAGAGGGATTGCAGTATCGAACCATGGATGCACAACACGGTCCGTGGATCAATCCACGGTCCGTGACTGGTGACTATAGGTTGCACCTGCATCTTCTGAAATTTTAAATTCTGGTATGTTTTCGGATAGGGGTGTTACACTGATCCTGGTTACCTGCGTCTGCATCATAAATACGATGTAGACCAAGTGGCATCTGTACATTGAATGTACGAGTATGCAAGTTGGAATGCTAATGCAACACATAGGCTTGAAAGGAATCTAAAAGGAACACTTACTTTGGTTTTTCTCAACTTCTGAATAACTTAACTCAAATATAAAGCAATAAGACATGCAATATATAGAAAGCTTGTAAAACAGTGTAAACAACTTAGTTCTCTAAAGAAAGTGTAATAACAAACTCAACTTTACTTGTATAATAAAGTAATATAGTTTCTGTGGGAGATTCTTTACCGACAACCACCATTATGAGCCTAAGTGATGATACAATGTTTTACCTCACGCTGCCAAGGACCGTCTTATACCTTGCCAGGGGTATAGAACCTAACTCACTAAGTTGATCTACTAGTCTATGCTAAAACGCACTAAGGAATCATCTAAAAAGTATGATCCTTTACTACCCATGATGGCTACAATATGGTTTATGGAGACTTGAGTTAATATGAACTCGCATCCCCATATCGGTGCTCAATACTACTCCCAAAATATACTTAGCTCATATGATTTAAATCAAAACTTCTTTCTTTTGTTTGAGATTATTACTCAAAACTTAGCTTAAAATCTCTCTTGGAAATCTCAGTTTCCTCTTTACGGAAAAACTAGCACAAAGACTCTTTTTGAAATCTCAGTTTCCTTTCTTGTTCAAATGTGAAAACACTAAATCTTTGGGAATACATAGTCCCGATATACTCTTTTGAAGAAATGAACTTCAAAGCTTACTCTTTTCTTAACTTGAACTTTAAATCTTTAGTTTTTGCTTAACTTGAAACTTAAGTCTTTAAAACAAAGTTAAAACGTTTGCGAAAGACTTTTGAAAAACTTTTAAGAACTTCACTTGACTTGCTTCTTAACTTCTAGACTTGACTCTTAACTCTCATTGAATTGAATTATGGATTCAAGGATTATGATAGGATAGATCTCATGATGTTTAGGAATGATTTTAGATAGCTAAACATGATAAAAAACCAAAAATCAATATTTGAGGGTGGGTCCGCGACGCGGAGAAGCATTTAAATTTTTGGTTCGGAAATAACTTTTGAGGCAGAACGGTTCGTGACCTCTCCGCGATGCGAAAATACAATTTTTCAAAACTGTGGAGTGGGTCTGCGATGCGGAGGCACTCCCAAATTTCATCGGATGAAATTTCTTCTTCGTTTTCCAGCTCTAAACCCTCTAAACTCCATTGGGTTGTTCCCCAAACACTTAGAATCGACTATATGTTCAAAGTACATTAGATTTAACACGAAATTACACTCGGAAACATGAGCCATATCTCAAGAACACCTCAACAACACAACCCACAAAAATTCAAACAAATATCATCAAGAACTCAAAGGATTTGCTTTCAAAACTATATAACTTGCTGAATTGAATCATGATTGACGTGTAGGTGAACTAACCCAACGCTATGTGATCTCACATACCTTGTAGGGATCACCTCGACTAAATCCACAAGCTAAATTCGACGATCTTGACGATTTCCTTGCTTTTCCTTCTCTTCTCTCCTCTTCTCTAAAACCCTAAATCTTTTCCAAAAGCGTAAAACTGACAAAGTTCAGTTTAGACCCTTAATTAATTCACCAAAAACGAATTAAAATAATAGGGTATGGAAAAGACCAAAACACCCCTTCAAAATCCGGATTGGGCATTTCCTTATTTGAACAGTCCAACTTCCAATGGGTGTATCTCACTCATACAAACTCGAAATCGTAGAAAATTGGCGGCGTTGGAAAGATCATTCCAAGATATTTCTTACCATATCTGGAAGTGCTCCTAAATCATCCGGAGCTGGACGTTATGGCCGTTTGAAGTTGACCAAAAACTCACATTTTCCTGACTTAAGTAAATTTCCAGATTTTCCTTCTTTCCAAAAATGACTATTTCCAATTATTGGCTTCTTTCTAATTACTTCAAATTGCGAGGTGTTACAATTTTAACTCTGAATTTTGATGCTCTTCTTAACTTGTATAGAAAACTTATACAATGAAGGGGAAACATGTATCTTACATTGATGAACTCACTGCTGAATTTTTGTGTATGCTGGCGAAAAATAACAGTCAATGTTCTGAATTTTTGTGTAACTCAAAATTTTTATGGTGTTTATCACTAGGTTGTTTTAGCATAAAACATACTATGAGGATGTGATAACCTACTTTATGATAAATATGAGATATCAAATGGATGAACTTCATACATAACAATACGGTAAATGTTTTTTCCTTGTTTTGTGCACTATCTGTTTCATCACTTGTGGATCCACTGACCCATTAGAATGATATGATCCACATTTAGTCGATTAAAGTACAAATATATACCATTAAGGAGAAAATACATACTATCTATCTAGGTTGCTCGGACTTTTTAAAATGTCGACAGGTGTATGTTGGATCCTTCAAAATTAGTGCAGCTTTAGAGGATCCGACACGGGTGCGGGATCATTTTAGGAGAGTCGGAGCAACATAGCTATCTATTAGGTATTAGCACGTCATTAGTGTCATATATTATATTGTTCAACTTTGAATTTTTGTTCCGATCAATAGGCTTCCTTTCTCATGACTTATGGACTTTGTTTATTTTAGCTAGAAACCTTTTGAGCTTGCAGAATAATAGTTATCTTGACATATATCATGAAAGGTGGAGAATTTTTTTTAAAAGAATAGAATACCTCTCAATTTTGTGTGGCTATATGTTTCCAAGTTAATTGGTCAGTCAACTTTTTTATTTTCTTGAATTTTTACAAGAAGTTTTTCATGCTTTGCCTTCTAGTATTGCTAAATTTTGTTTGAGGAATTGAAGAACACTGCAATTATGGTATGATACATTTGTTGTCTATTCATTCCTCTATTAAATTTATTATGTAAATATTATAAGTACACAGATTATAAGGAACAATAAATAGAACACACTAAAGTTTAGACAAACATAATACTAGAAGTAGTAAAATATTAATCACCTAAAGTTGAACTAGTTATAATGATAATTATCAAAAGTCTTTTATTTGCATCTTTTGAGTGATAATTCTAGATTGCATGAGGCTTTGCCATGCATTCATTTTATTTATCAGTCAAAATGTTATTCTAACTTTAATTTCTAACTCAATATAGAATTATACTCTGTTTATATTTCTATTTTTTTTTCTCTTTTTGATAGTATACGTAGAATCTATTGATGGAAAGATGATGGAACTGAACATCAATATGCTTCTTCAAAAGTACAGCTGGATTGTAAGTACTCTTTTGAGATTTAGTTAGAAGATATGTATTTTGTTTATTTAGCATTGTCATCCAAGAATGCCGAGTAACACCTATGAACTTTCCGCTTGTTAAGATACTTTTGTACTTGTTGATTATGGTACTTGTTTTCTTGTAGCTGATTATAGAATTTGTGTGCTTGTTGAAATTTTAACCAATAATGAAGAAGTGTTGCTGAAATTTTCCCGTACCTAGAATGTTATTTGTGACGAAAAAGTGTTGTTGAAAATTTTTCATTGTAATTAGGAGTTTCCGACAATAAACATCACATTTCTACTTATATATCTAGACTAGATCTCTCTTGATTGAATAGTAACTTATGATTTTTTTATAGCTAATCTAAGATCATTCTTAGTAGCTAGTATGGTCTGTCCAACAAATTTTGTTTTTCGTCTACTCAAGAAGTTCCCCTGTATAGTCTACACATTCATATTAGAGCTTAAACAATAGGTTTCATGTGAAAGGTTATCTAATGCCTTTTCTTTAACTCGTATCTTTGTTGGATCAGATCTACACCTTCATATTGGTAAAGTGCAAACAGTTTTTCTTGTAGTGTGAGTTTGTGAAGTCTATATTAACAAAATCTTTTAAAAAAATTATCTTATTGTAATGATTATTTTTTGGACTGATGAAGATTATTGAGTTGTTATTTACTATGTTTTCCCTTTATTGGTGTCTATATTTGTCATCAATTTCTTTCTTGAAATAATAATTTAAATTAGTTATTGTATCATATCAGTTTGTGAAGTCTATACTATCAATATTTCAAAATTTTATCTTTACCTTAATGACAGTTTTTGGACTGATGGAGATTATTGAGTTGTTGTTTACTATGTTTTTTTTGTGTCTATATTTGCCATCAACTAATTGCTTGAAATAATGATTTAAGTCAGTTATTATATCATATTAGTTTGTGAAGTCTATATTATCAAAATTGTATCTTTATCATAATGACGGTTGTTACAATGTGCTGTAAAAATTGTATGATACATAACAGAGGAGATGTTTTTATCTCAACTAAATGACTGGTGTATGCCGGGAGAACATGTTTTTGGAGGGGTCCGAACATTAATGCATTCACACATTGAATCTAGACTTACAATGTATATAAAACTTGAACCTGACATCGGAGATTCAATCTTCAAGGTTTAAGTTACATTGACATCAGTATGAGAACCAGATTTGCTAGTATCTGTTATGAATACATTTTTGATATCTAGTATTTTGTTAAAGGCATGAAAATACTCATACCTATGCCTATTTGTTTGACTTCGGTGTATCAGTAATAGTACTAATCTTTACTTTGAATGAGAGTCATTTATTTGAGTGCGAACATCCCTATAAGCTCATTACTTTAAGACTATCAAGGATGGGTTGTTTAGATAATTTGTTGAACTTTCTCGCATAAGATCCTATAGTTCCTACGATTTTTTAGGCTTTTCTTATCTATTCTTCATAAAATCCTCAGCAAAACCCCCACATGGCCGGAGTAGGAAAACAACAATGAGTAATCAAAGAATATCCGCATTGTCAGAATCAGAAATTTACCTTTAATGGTATGGTATAATAGGCAATAATGACTCTGTGCATAAGAAGTACCAATATGAATATTTTAGATATAGCTGTAATACGTGCAAGAATGTATTCCCAGCAAACTTGATTTGGAAAGTCACATCTCTTTCTATCACAATATGTATACATATTTTAAGATATTTTTTTATTTTATTAGTGAATTTGTATAAGATATAGTACATCTTAATTGAGTCATTTTCTTTATTCTGTACACTATATTTTCCTCCATAGCTAACTATATTTCTCATCAACTTCTTACTTGAAATAATGATTTAAGTCAGTTACGATATTGTATTAGTTTGTGAAGTGTATATTTTCAAAATCTTTCATAATTTTATCTTTACCATAATGATTGTTGTTACAATGTGCTGTAAAAATTGTATAATATGCAACTGAGGAGATACTATTCTTATCTAAATTAATTGTCCCTTGTATACTGGGAGAACATGTTTTTGGAGGGGTATAAACATTAATGCACACACACATTGAATCTAGACTTTTAAAGTATATAAAACCTGGCATTAGAGATTTAACGTATGTTACATTATTGACACAATTTGATGAACATTTCATTTTGTTGGAACTTAACTGAATCGTCATGATTATGTTTCATCTGTTCTTTCTAATTGATGTTTAACAAATAATAGTGAATCTAAATTCTTTTGCATTGACATGCATGCATGCATTACTTATTCAAACTGAGAAGTTTTTCAAATATATTGGGCATGTTTGTTAATGTCATATTCACATAACCTCATCCTTAAGTAGCCTTTTTTTATTATTATTTCAATCATGTTTAAGGTCTAAAATCTGTTTCCTTGACTTTCCCAACTTACTTGTATGATGATTTAATCAAATGCAAGAAGGTAGAGCTAAATTTAGAGGAAACTGATGATGCAACTTTTACCGATGTAATGTCAATATGTAGTAGTATCTAAACAAATTCTTCTTTTTTGTTATTGGTCTAACTGAATTATTCCACAAAAAGTTCAATCAATTATGGGGATCACATAGGAGGGGTTAATTTGACAAGTTCAGCCAATTCGGTATATGAAGATGGATAGAGGATACAGAAAATCATTATCTTCTTATTGATCTCCCTAGTATTCATACTTCATTGTTTCCTCGTTTTTGCTTTCGAAAAAAATCTGTTTTTCAATTGTATTTAGGGATGACAAAGGACCAGGCGGAGACAGGTGGATTTTGTTTCCACCCGGAAAATTTCAACCTGCCCTGCATAAACATTTTCAGAGTCCGGAACCAAAAGGTAAAAAAAAATTGTCAAAAATTTCAAAATGGCACATTAAATTTTTTTAAAACCAAAAGGGAAAAATCGCTCTTGACGAAGCGATTTCCCTCTGACACAATGACTAAAAATCACTGCCCTAGTAGCGATTTTGTCCAAAAGCTTCTTTTTTTTTTTAATTAAAAATCGCTGTTGTGGCAAGTCGAATTTTTTTTCCTTACATCGCTGCAGGGACAACATTTTTACTTCGTCCATGTCACTGCTCTTCCCTTTTCCACCTTCTTTCATCACTTATCTTCCTCTTTTTTACTTCTTCCATTTAAGAAAAATAATTCATATTCTTAATGCTCTCTCTTTTGTTCTTCAAATTAAATGTCTTCAAATGTCCAAAACTCAACCCCATCACCAACAACATATGCCTCATAAAAGAACATTGAATTAAAGAAAAAACTTCAAAAGGGGCAAGATTAAACACATCAAAAAAAAATCCTGATTATTTTTTAATATTTCAAAATCGCTGGAAGTATAGCGGTTTTAAAAAAAAACTTTTTTAAAAAGAATTCTTGGCAACGATTTTGAAGAAAAACAATTTTTTTCATTTAGAAAATCGCTGCTAAGAAGCAGAGATTTTTATTTTTTTTAACAGACGACATCAATTTTTGTCAAAAAAAAATCGCTCATGACGGAGCGAAGTTACCCTTTTGGTTAAATTTTTTTTTGATGTGCCGTTTTAGTTTTTTGAAAGAAAAAAGTTGCCCTTTTGGCTCCGGACTCAACATTTTCACTTGCGTCCATTCAACTCGTATGGCCGCATCCACACACCCCGCAACGCAAGCTAAAGTTTTTATTTATTTTTTTTAGCAAAATTGTATTCAAATTTTAAAGGAAAAAAGGTCTAAAATATTATCCCAACTTTTATCGAAATTGTTGCATGTAACAATACCGAACTTTGGAAAGGACCTTTTACCCCTATATTATAGTGTATTTTAAAGGTATATAACTATATATGTATCCACGTGGACATCATAAATATTGCATAATTATAAATAGTAACGTGTCCACGTGGACACATATATACTTTTAAAATACACTATTAAAAATTGTAGAAGGGTAAAAGGTTTTCCATAAAGTTTGGTATCGTAATAA
Organism: Solanum tacnaense; assembly: GCA_029582525.1. Taxonomy (NCBI): domain Eukaryota; kingdom Viridiplantae; phylum Streptophyta; class Magnoliopsida; order Solanales; family Solanaceae; genus Solanum; species Solanum tacnaense. The sequence goes on from JAJOOD010003237.1 coordinate 14,822, forward strand.
CAATTTTGGCCAACATTAAAGTATTTTTCAGACCTTTTTCCCAATTTAAAATTGTAATAAATTTGATCTTGTTTTTTTAAAAAATAAATTTAAAATAATGCATTTTATATGAGATACGCCTTAGATACATGTGGTGTTGTATTATATATATAGAGAGAGAGTACATAACAAAATTTGTTACATGTGAAACTTTTAATTGCTTAAATTAGCAATTAGTCATCTCAAATTTAAAATTTAAAATTTCAAAATTTCAACGATGCCACGTACATTTGGACTGAAAAAGTTAATCACATAAATAACTACAATTATATGATAATATAAATTGTAAAAAGGTATGTCAACTAATATGTTATGGCAACTAGTTGTTATGTGAGGGCTAAAAATAGTTACAGTTTGAATAATAGTTTCAGTATCTTAGGGGTCGTTTGGTACAAACATTGATAATGCAAGGATTAGTAATGAAGTAATTAATAACGCAAAGATTAATATTTATTTTCTGTCAAGTCTTTGGTTCATTGCTTTCCACTTAATCTTAAGTTTAATTTAAAATTCTAAAAAAAAAAAAAATTATTTTCTATTATACTCTTGTGTTATTTTGAGATTGTTGTTTTTTCATGTAATTAGATCAAGGTAGATAACGGCCGGACAATATATTTTTTTTTGGAGGATTATCTTTTTCATTTAACTAGTTTTTCTTTTTTATATATAATTACTAGTATACATGTATGCGTGTTGTGCGAAGATTACTAAAGAATATTCAGTTATTCGAATACATTACATCATTTTGATTTTACAACAATATGACTTTAAAACTTAAATTTTATAAAAAAAAATACTTGATTTTATAAGAATCGAGTGATATTCTCATAACGTGTTCAAATTTTAATGCAAAGAATTTAAGGATAAACAAATCACAAAAATGAATAATTGATGAAACTTATTGATTGTCAAGTATAATTTTTTGGGTATGTATATTGTGATATACGAAGATACTCCAAAGAGCAAAAATAAAGTATAAACAAAATATGAAAAAGAAACAAGGTTTGTATCTGGTATTATGGAAAACATTTTTGGTAGTTTTTTTTTTATGTTTGGTTAGTTTTAATTTTTTTAATTTTCTTTTTAATTTTTTTTTAATGTTTTGTTGGTTTAAAATTGTTGAAAATCAAATTTGGATATAGTTTGTAACTGCTAAGAATTTGGAGTGAATTTAGGGAGAGAAAATAGGAGAGAAAAAGAGAGTGATGAATGTGGATTTGGCTGGTGACTTTTATGTATTGGGTATTTTTTAAAATTAATAGAAAGAAGGGATTTAAGTAATATTTTTAAAAGGTAGGGAAAAATAGAGAATAAGTAAATTAAACTTGTGTATATAAGTAATTTATCCAATGTAAAATTTTAGGAATCTCATAGTGTAAGGAGCAAATTACATCCTATCCCTACTCTTTTTCAATTTACAAAAATCCCCTAAAATTGTTGTCATCTGAATACATCTCATTCTTCCGGATACACCACATTTGATACATTATACAACTAGTTTGTTGAGATTTAAAAGGAAATTAAATATAAAATTAAACTTCAGTTCCCCGAATCATGTAAATCAAATTGATGTCAATCTCTCCCAAATAACAACTCCAAACAATTCAAATTTTCTTCTTTCAAATCTCTCCCAAATCGTAATAGATTCAAAAAAAAAAGTTGACAATTTTATATAGTTATGTATCAGATAAAAAAAAACTATGAATATGATATACACTGATTTATTTATAAAACGATATTGCAGATACTTAACAACATGTGATACATCACAATATCTAATACATAACTGTGAATATGATAAAACTGATTTTGTTATAAAACATTAGTGTTTATGTATCAACAATTTGATCAGCCAAAAACAACAAAATAAAATGATGAAGAAATTCTTCCACACTTTCTCCTTTGCTCTGTATCAACTCTTGTAGCTTTTCTTCACTTTCAACAATGGCGTCACCCATGGATCTCGAACCAAAGCTGGAGCCACCAACAACTCTTGATAAAATTGTAATGTATCATAATGTTGAAACGAATGCATTATACATTAATTTAAGAAACAAAAGCAACTAAATACATTAAAAAAACTGAACCCATATGTATCAGAAAAATATGAACAACAAAAAATAAAATAAAAAGTCAACAATTTGATCTACTGAAAGAAAAAAAATGATGAAGAAGGCCTTCTACTCTATCTCTTTTGCTTTGTATCAACTGTCACACCCCGACCCTACTCCCTGGACGTGGCTGGCACTCGAAAACCATTGTTGGCCCCAAGCGAACCCTTGGCCTGGCTTACTTAACTCAGCGGAAGACTCTAAGCATGATTACAATGATCAAAAGAACTTTCTCAAATAGCTTAATAATATAACTTAGAATGTTAAAAGAATTAAACATTCAACATGACCAAAATGGGAAGACTAAGAACTAATAACTGACTGTCTATGAAGCCTCTAAAACAACTGAGATGGATGTTGGAAAAAACTCCACAACATCCTAATGAACTAAACTAGAAAGCAAATAAAAGAGTCCTTCGAATGCAAGAAGGCTCACCACAGACTCTGAGTGCTCAAGATGGATCAACGAGGCGCTGGGTGTTGATCCTGGTTACTTGCGTCTGCATCATAAGACGATGTAGGCAAACTGGCATCAGTACATTGAATGTACGAGTATGCAAGTTGGAATGCTAAACAATACAGGCTTGAAAAGATTTTGAACGAAACACTTACCTTGACTCTTCTCAACTCATGAATAACTTAACTCAAAATAAAGCAATGAACACATGCAATATATGAAAAGCTTTATAAACAGTAAAAGCAACTTAGTTCGTTAAAGGAATGAAGTAACAAACTCAAATTTACACATATAATAAAATAATATAGTTTCTGTGAGAGATTCTCTAACCGACAACCACCACTATTAGCCTAAGTGGTGATACAGCGTCTCGCCCACGCTATCAAAATTGTCCTATACTTTGCCGTCATATAGAACGCTTAACTTAGTGGATCCACTAGCTTAACTTATGTGATCATCTAAAAAGTATGACCCATTAATACCCATGATGACTACATGGTTTATGGAGACTTGAGTTAATATTAACTCGCATCCCCATATCGGTGCTCAATACTACTCCCAAAAATCTACTTAACTCATATGTTTTAAAAACAAACTTCTTTCTTTGGTTTGAGATAATTACTCAAAACTTAACTTAAAATCTCTCTTGGAATCGATGTTCTCTTTCTTGCTCAAATGTGAAAACATTTATAAACTTCTTTGGGAATACTTAGCTCTCTAATAGCTTTGTGAGAAATGAACTCAACTCTTTACTATTTGCTTAACTTGAAAACTTGAGTCTTAAAATGAATTTAAAACATTATTAAAGACTCTTGAAAACTTTAAGAAACTTTGCTTTGACTTGCTTCTCAACTTCTAGACTTGACTCTTAACTTCTTTGACTTAGATCTTAACTTTCCTTGAATTGGATTATGGATTCAAGGTTCATGATCTCATGTTTATGGATGATTTCATGATGTTTAGATGTACCTTAGAGTGTTAGAATCAACTAGGAAACACAGGTACATCACTTAGAAACTAGTACGAAAAGATGGGGAAAAATAGGGTGAACTGGCATCCTTGGCGCTCTGAGAGGCGTGGGGAGCCAGAGCATAAACTTCAGAGTTGAAGTTGTGGCGCTCTGGATGGTGCGTGACCCCAGAGCCCAAACTTCAGACTCTAAAGTGGGGCGCTCTAAGAGGCGCGGCGTCCCAACCCCTTGCCCAGAAAACTCCGACTTTCCTCCTTCGTTTTTCATCTCTAAACCCTCTAAACTTCTATGGTTCTTTCCCCAAACACTTAGGATCATTAGTACCCTCAATACCTAATAGATTTCACTCGAAAAACAACCCCGAAACATGAATCAAATCAACACTAGGCATTCAACAATCAACCAACAAGAATTCAACAATGTTCTTCAAGAACCTTACTTTCTTAACATTCAAACAACTCCAATTTTGTTGAATTGAAACAAGTTTGGCGTGTGGGTTAACTAACCCAACACTATGTGATTTCACATACCTTGTAGGGATCACCCCCGATGAATTCCACTCGCAAAGCTTGAACGTTCTTGGCGATTTTCTTGATTTCTCTCCTCTTTTCTCTTCTTTCTTCTCCTCTCCAAGCCCTAGCGTAAATTCTATTTTTTCTAAACTGAATAAAGTTTTGTTTTACCCCAAATAAAATCCTAAAAACGAAATAGGCAAATTAGGTAAGGAAAAGACTAGTTTACCCTTCACAAATCCGGTTTTGGACTTTCCTTAATCCAACAGGTCAACTTCCGAAGGGCATAACTTACTCATACGAACTCGGAATTGCGCAAAATTAGAGGCGTTGGAAAGTTTCTTCCAAGAGCTTTCCAACCATATCTGGAAGTACACCTAACTTATCCTGAGCTAGGAGTTATGGCCGTTTGAAGTTGACCAAAAACTCATTTTTCCTAACTTAACAATTTTCCAGATTTGTCACTCTTTCCAAAAACGATTATTTCAAGTTCTTAGCTTCCTCCTAGCTATTTCAAATTGCGAGATGTTACAATATGTCCCCCTTGAAAGGTGTAACATCAAGTTCAAACACCCAACAAGCAAATGCAAACAAACAACATGCTCACTCATAATTTAAAGAGTACTAAGAAGAGAATTAGTATCTTGGTCTGCCTTTTCTCCGAATTCAAAGAGATGTGGATATCTCTTCTTCATATCCTCTTCAGCTTCCCAAGTATCTTTTTCAACAAATTGGTTCCTCCAAAGGACTTTGACTGATGCAACCTCTTTTGTCCTCAACTTGCGAACTTGGCGATCTAGAACCTGAACCGGAATCTCCTCATAAGATAAGCTATCCTTGATCTCAATACTTTCAGTTGGTATGATCAAGGAAGGATCGCCCATGCACTTCTTCAACATAGAAATGTGAAACACCGGATGAACCGCGACTAACTCTTGTGGTAGCTCTATATCATAAGCTACATTGCCCATCCTTTTAGATATTCGATAAGGTTCGATATACCGGGGACTAAGTTTCCCCTTCTTACCAAACCTCATAACACCCTTCATAGGTGAAACTTTTAGATACACGCAATCATCTACTTCAAACTTCAACTCTCTTCTCCTAACATCAGTGTAGGATTTCAGACGACTATGTGCCATTTTCAATCCCTCTTGAATCACTTTCACCTTCTCCATCACTTGATGCACTAAATCTGGTCCTATCAATCCAGCCTCACCAACTTCAAACCATCCAATAGGTGATCTGCATCTTCTCCTATAAAGAGCTTCATAATGAGCCATTTGGATGCTAGAGTGGTAACTATTATTATAAGCAAACTCAATAAGAGGTAGGTGATCATCCCAATTACCCTTGAAATCAATCACGCAAGCCCTCAACATATCCTCTAAGGTCTGAATAGTGCGCTCTGCTTGCTCATCGATCTGAGGATGAAAAGCAGTACTCAAGTTCCCCTTTGAACCCAAACCTTTCTGAAAATATTTCCAGAACTGTGTAGTAAATTGTGCACCTCTATCTAAAATGATGGAGACCGGAACCCCATAAGTCTTACCACCTCTTGAATATAAAGCTTAGAATAATCTTCTACTGAGTGGGTAGTCTTTACCGATAAAAAGTGGGCTGATTTTGTCATTCTATATACAATCACCCAAATAGAATCATGTTGCCTACGAGACCTTGGTAAACCTGTGATGAAGTCCATATTAATCATCTCCCAGTTCCATTCCAGAAGCTCTATATTCTGAGCCAAACCACCAGGCCTTTGGTGCTCAACTTTCACTTGTTAGCAATTTGGACACTTAGCAACCTTAGCAAAGAACTCTGCAATGCCCTTCTTCATGCCATTCCACCAATACACTTCTCTCAAATCGCGATACATCTTTGTGGAACTCGGATGAATGGAATATCTGGAGCTATGAGCCTCCTCTATGATCCTTTGTTGGAGTCCATCCACCATAGGTACGCATAATCTACCTTGATATCTCAATACACCATCTCCTCTTTGTTCAAAAGCTAATACTCTTTTCTTATGAACATTTGCCTTTAAGTCTAGCAAAATGGGATCTTGGTCATGCTTTTCTTTCACTTCTGACACTAGTGATGATTCAGCCCCATTCGTCACTACTATTCCTCCTTCTGTGGAATCCATAAGTCGGACTCCTAAGCGTGCAAGTCTATGCACATCCATTGTTAAAACTCTCTTTTCTTCCTCAACATGGGATGTACTACCCATAGATAACCTGCTTAAAGCATCAGCAACCACACTAGCCTTACCTGGGTGGTAAAGAATACTCATATCATAATCCTTGAGTAATTCTAACCACCTCCTTTGTTTGAGATTAAGCTCTTTTTGCGTGAACACATATTGAAAGCTCTTGTGATCAGTGAATATATCAACATGAACACCATACAAATAATGACGTCATATCTTCAAAGCGAATACTACAGCAGCCAACTCTAAGTCATGGATTGGGTAGTTCTTCTCATGAACTTTCAATTGTCTGGAGGCATAAGCTATAACTTTGCCATTTTGCATTAATACACAACCCAAGCCAACTCTAGATGCATCATAATACACCACAAAACCTTGAGTACCTTCTAATAAGGTCAATACTGGGGCAGTAGTCAACCTCTTCTTCAATTCCTGAAAGCTTTTCTCATAAGATTCAGACCATTGAAACTTAATTGTCTTCTGAGTCAACTTGGTCAAAGGAGACGAAATAGACGAGAACCCCTCTACAAACCTTCTATAATAGCCAGCTAAACCCAAGAAACTCCTAATATCAGTTGGAGATGTGGGTATAGGTCAATTCTGTACTGCCTCAATTTTCTGAGTATCTACTTTAATTCCCTCTCCAGACACAATGTGGCCCAAGAATGACACAAACTCAAGCCAAACTCACACTTAGAGAACTTGGCATACAACTTCTTATCCTTCAAAGTCTGAAGAACTATTATGAGATGGCTAGCATGATCATTTTCATTCCTTGAATAGATTAGTATGTCATCAATGAAGACGATAACAAACATATCTAAATAAGGTTTGAATACCCTATTCATAAGGTCCATGAACGCTGCAGGTTCATTAGTTAAACCGAACGACATGACCAGAAACTCATAATGACCATAACGGGTCCTGAATGTTGTCTTTGGAATATCGCATTCCCTTACTCTCAATTGATGATAACCTGATCTGAGGTCTATCTTAGAAAAACAAGAAGCACCCTGAAGTTGATCGAAAAGATCATCAATCCACAGAAGAGGATACTTGTTCTTAATGGTAACCTTGTTCAATTGGCGGTAATCTATACACATCCTAAGGGAACCATATTTCTTTCTCACAAACAAGACCGGAGTGCCCCAAGGTGAGACACTTGGTCGAATGAAACCCTTATCTGGGAGATCTTTCAACTGCTCTTTCAACTCTGATAGTGTCATTCTACATGGCGAAATAGAGATAGGACGAGTATCTGGAATGAGGTCTATGCTGAAGTCTATTTTCCTCTCAGGAGGGACTCTGGGTAGATCATCAAGAAAGACTTCTGGAAACTCTTTTACTATAAGAACTGACTAAATGGGAGGTAGCTCAACACTAGAGTCATTAACTAAGACTAAGTGATAGATACAACCCTTTAAAACTAACTTTCTCGCCTTAAGGTACCAAATGAAACGACCCTTAGGCACTGCTGAACTACTACTTCACTCTATGACTGGTTCATTAGGAATCTGAAACTTAACAACTGGAGTCCTACCATCAATGGAGGCATAACATGCATAAAGCCAGTCCATACCCAGAATGCCATCGAAATCTACCATGTCTAGCTTAATTAAATCAGTCATGGTGTCTCTGTGATTGATGGAAATGACACAATCACGATAAACTCGCTCAGCTAGAATGGACTCCCAAACATGTGTAGAAACACAAAAGGGTTCACAAAGTTTATCAGGAAGAACATCAAACTTATTTGCAACATAAGGGGTTACAAAATATATACTTACTCCTGGGTCTAGCAAAGCATAAACATCAAAAGCAAAGACTTTGAGCATACCAGTGACAACATCTGGAGAGTTCACTTGTTCTTCACGACTGGTGATTACATAAAGACGGTTTGTTCCTCCGCCAGTACCTGAAGTAGCTCCTCTAGATGCAGCCCTGTCTGGTGGGGCAACTGATGAAGATTGGGCTCTATTGCCCTGATTGCCTATTCTTAGGGCACTCTTTCAGGAAGTGACCCTCTTGCCCACACTTGAAGCAACCTGTCTGGCCCTTACGACACTTACCTGGGTGGATCCTACCACACTTAGCAGATGTAGGAGCCCAGTTACCTCCTTGCGCCACACTACCTTGAGACTGTGCAGGTCTAGCTCTGAAGTTCTGTGAATTCTGACCATTAAACTCACCCTTTGTTTCTGGGTGCAGGTGCACTAGCAGATGATAAAGCAGGTCCCTTTTGTTTTTGCTGAAACGATGAACGGTTCACATTAACTTTATGTTGCCCAGACTCATTCCCTGTCTTCGCTTTCTTACTACTGAACTCATCCCTGTCCCTCAGCTTCTCTTTCTCAACCTGCTGCACATAAACCATCAACCTTGATATGTCCATGTCCCCGATAAGCATTGCAGCCCTACCTTTCTTACTCGACAGACGAGACAACCCCGCAACAAACAAACTCATTCTACTCCTCATGTCCTTAACCATTTTCGAAGCATAACGAGATAGTTGGGAGAACTTCAACCCATACTCATGCACACTTAAAGAATCCTGCTTAAGTGTGAGGAACTCGCGTACCTTGGCCTCTTTCAATTCCCAGGGAAAGAAACTCCCCAAGAAAGCCTCTTCAAAACATGCCCAACTCGCAGGTGGTGCATCCTCAGCTCTACCCCCTTTCCACTGATCAAACCAAATCCTAGCAACATTTTTCATCTGATATGCAGCTAGCTCAACTCTCACAGTATCATTAACAAGCATCACATCGAACACATTTTTCAGTTCTTCAATGAAGCTCTCTAGATCCTCAGTAGTGCTTGAACCAGTGAAGCTTAGAGGATTCATCCTCAAGAACTCACAAATCCTTGAAGTGTCAGCCTCTTATAGTAGAGCTCCTCTCTGTTGCCCAGCTTGGTTGGTCACAACTTGACTGAGCATCCTTATAGCATCTCTGAACTCAACATTTGTAACTTCTCCTTCCGGTTGCACTTCAGGTGCATTGGGTAACTCTTGTTCCTCAACATTGCATCTAGCAGGACGACCTCTGACAACCCTTCGAGGAGGCATGATTATCTGAAAACACGTGCAAGCACGAATTAGAAGAAACTTTTTAGAGATCAAACTCTAACGCACGAAAGAGTGTGAAAGAAGTCAAATAATTTCCTAAGTGTTGCAGCCTCCTAATTGTAGATGTGGCGCGCTTCACACCGATAACTAGGAATCTACAGACACGGCTTCATAGACTCCCTAGGACTCTTGAACTCTGTGCTCTGATATCAAGTTTGTCACGTCCCGAGCCTACAGCCTGGACGTGACTGGCACTCGAGAACCATTGTTGGCCCCAAGGGAACCCTTGGCCTGGCTAATTGAAAGAGGGTCGATTTTTTCTTTAACACCACTCCTAGGAAGTCTACAACTTTTGCAAACTTCAGCCTTACACTTTTCACGAATTTGACTAAGTATAGAAATACTTAACTTAGTTTTTAGGCAATGAATCAAAGTAACAACACAGCTAACATACGGGAACTCTTCCCAACCTTTATTAATATCAAAATCAATACAAGGAAAGGTTTCATAAATTTGTCTAAGGCCAGATCGTTCTCCTCTGCCTTAGACGAATTTCCACCCTTTATAAAATTTCTGCACAAGGCAGTTACAGCAGTTACATCGGCGGTTGCATTTGACATGTGTCTAACACTTGTCTTCACAGAATTCAAACTAAGTTTTAGCACTAAATATTCTAAGAGATAGAATATATTTCGAATTAAAATACATTCTAACACTTAACCGAAATTACAACATTCTAACACTTAGAATATTTCAGCCTACTTTCAACACTTAGAATATTTTAGCTTCATTCCAACACTTAGAATTATTTCAGCCTGCTTCCAGCATTTAGAATATTTCAGCATGCTTCCAACACTTAGTTTTATTTCAGCTTCTGCCTTGCCAACGTCAACTCCACAGCCTTGCCTTGCCAAGCCAACATACCGCCTTGTCTTGCCGACGACTCTGTCCACACTTAAGTCTTGTACGTTCAAGCTGCCTTGCCAACACCCAAGCGTCTTGAACTCTTTGTTGTTCACTAACTCTTAGTTACACAGCTGCATTGTTTTGCCCCCATATATGCCAAGACCAATGCCCAATTCCTTGCCATGCCTGCACGTCGTTAGCTCAAGTAGACTACGGGTCTAACAGACCACCCGCACCACTTGAACTCGATGTCCTCATCGAGACTGTTTTAAGATAGTCCTCAATTTGATCATCGTACTGCCAAAGGTCCTTCGCTTTCTCCCAAACTACATCAGCTGCACTCTTGCCTTTCCAATGAATCAAGAATTCTGTCTTCGTATTCTTCTTACTTGTGCCCACAACCCAGTGATCAAGGATCTTCTCAATCTCAGCATCAAACTGTGTAGGTATTGATGGAGGAGCCCTTTTTGATTTGTTCCTATCCGGATCATCTGCATCTGCAAAGTAAGGTTTTAGAAAACTCACATGGAAAGTAGGATGTATCTTCAACCTTTCTGGCAGGTTCAGCCTGTAAGCAACTTCACCCACTTTCTTCACCACTTCAAATGGGCCATCGTATTTAGGAATCAAACCCCGATGTCTTGTTTTGCTTACAATCTGTTTCCACATCTGAGGAGTAAGTTTCAACAACACTTTGTCTCCCACATTAAACTCTATTGAGCGACTATGTTGATCAGCATACTTCTTCATGCGTCGCTGAGCCTTGCGTAGGCTGTCTTGTGCCTCAGAAAACATTTCTAGTCTGTCCCTTGCAACCCTGTATGCTGCTGGACACTTCCCTTGATCCTTAGCTTTGGCAACATCTAATGGTGTCATGGGATGTTTGCCCAAAACAATTTCAAAAGGGCTCATTTCTGTTGCAGACGACTTGTGCAAATTATAACAAAACTGCGCAGTGTCCAACAAAGAAACCCAGTTCCGTTGACTTGCTGTTACATAGTGCCTCAAGTATTCCTCTAGCAAATGATTAATCCTTTCCGTCTGTCCATCAGTTTGTGGGTGGTTTGCAGTAGAGAATTTTAACTCGGTCCCCATCATATTGAACAATGCTGTCCAAAACCTGCATGTGAACCTTGTATCCCTATCACTCACAATATCGGCTGGAACACCAAAGTATTTAACAATATACTTGTAGAATAATTCCGCAGCAATTTCAAATGAACCCAAATTAGGTGCAGCAATAAAAATAAAATATTTTGAAAACCCATCCACCACAACCATTATAGATGCCTTGCCATCTACCTTAGGAAAACCAGAAATGAAATCCATGCTTACCGACAACCAAGGCCTTTCAGGAATAGGCAAGGGCTGCAACAAACCAGCTTCATTTTTACGCTTAGTCTTGTCCACTTGACAAATATGGCAAGTCTTCACGTATGCCTCTATATCGTCTTCCATCTTTGGCCAAAAATAAACACGGGACAGTAAAGCTAGCATCCTCTCTCAACACCCGGATGACCAGCCCAAGTAGTATCATGCGCTTCTTTCATCAAGTCTTTGCGCAGTCCACCACCATTTGGTACAACGATTCTCCCCCCTTTAAAATGGAGTAGATCATCCTCGATCCAATACCGTCTCATAGTTCCATCTTGCACTTGACCCATCCACTTAACATATAATGAGTCATTTGCAGCACACAACCTGATTCTATCATAGAAATCAGTTTCAAGCTTCGAAATTGAATATACAGCAGCAAATACCTCTTTTCGACTCAGTGCATCAGCAACTTGATTGTGTTTTCCCGGCTTATGCTCCCACATGAAGTCATATTCTGCCAGAAATTCCTGCCACCTTGCTTGTTTTGGACTCAACTTTTTTTGTGTCTTGAAAAATGTATTAGCAACATTGTCAGTTCGCACCACAAATCAAGTTCCTAACAGATATACTCTCCAAACCTGCAGGCAATGTACAACAGCAACTATTTCTTTCTCATGGGTCGAATATCTTTGCTCTGCATCATTCAATTTTCGACTTTCAAAGGCCACAGGATGACCTTCTTGCACTAACACGCCTCCAATAGCTTTATCAGACGCATCAGTATGTACCTCAAATGGCAACTCAAAATCAGGCAGTTTAAGTATGGGTTCAGACGCAATAGCTTCTTTCAAATTTTGAAAAGCTTCTTGACATCGTACTGACCACACCCACTTAACATCTTTCTTCAACAAATCAGTCAAAGTCGCTACCCTCTTTGAATAACCAGCAATAAACTTCCTGTAATAGTTAGCTAACCCAAGAAACGATCTCAAATCCTTCACGCTGTGAGGTGCTTGCCAATCAACAATGGCCTGCACTTTCTTAGGATCCATCCTAACTTGTTTTTACTAACAAGATGCCCCAAGAATTTAATCTCTTGTTGAGCAAATTCACACTTTTCCATCTTAACATAAAGCGTATATTTTCTCAATTGAGATAGTACCATACTTAGATGATTAACACGTTCATCCAATGTTCGACTATAGATAACAATATCATCGAGATAAACAACTACGAAATCATCAAGATAGTCAAACAACACATTGTTCATCAAATTGCAGAAGGTAGCCGGGGCATTGGTTAGCCCAAACGGCATTACAAGGAATTCATAGGAGCCATATCTAGTTACACAAGTAGTCTTAGGCTCGTCGCCTTCAGCTATCTTTACCTGCCAGTAGCCTGCCCTGAGATCTAGCTTTGTGAACCAGCATGTCTTGCTTAGCCTGTCCATCAAATCTTGCACCAACGAAACCGGATATTTATTCTTCACAGTTGCCTTGTTTAGCCCTCTATAATCTACACATTCTCATCGTTCCATCCTGCTTCTTTTGAAATAAAACAGGTGCACCATAGGGAGCCTTTGATGGTTGAATCAGTCCAGCATCCAACAACTCGTTTAACTGTTTACGTAATTCAGCCAACTCCTTAGGAGCCATACGATAGGGAGCTTGTGCAGGAGCAACCGTACCCGGCATCAATTCAATCTTATGATCAATACCCTCCTTGGCGGCAATTTGTTTGGCAATTCAGGTGGCATCACATCAGCAAACTGTTTCAGCAACTCGGCCATACAATCATGCACTTCTACTGTAACGTCAGGCTTCAATTCGATTAAGGCAGCAAGTATAGTTTCATCACCTTTCTTCAACCCTTTATCGATTGACATAGCAGAAAGCAACATCCCCTAGTTTTTTTTCTTTGCAACTTTGTTGACCTTCCCAAACGGATAAACACCTTTCACAAACCCAGCATTGCTCTCATTCATAATCATTATCCCATCTAAGTGTGGGAAAGGAACAAACTGGAATTTTCTCAAAAAATCAATACCAAGTATGATCTCAAAATCTCCTAACGGCATCACCATCAGGTTATATTTTCCTACCCAATTTTCAGTCGACATAGACACCCCATAAGACATGCCCACAATGGCTTGTGCCTTAGCATTGACTGTTTTGACGTAGGAAGGACTTTTTGTCAACTTAAGCCCTAATTTTGCAGCAATATTAACATCAATAAACGTATGAGTAGCCCCTGTATCAGCCATAGCTATCACACATTTTTCTTTAATTTTCATTTCAATATGAATCAATGAAGCATGTGGATTTGAAGTCTTAGACGTCCCTTCAACATTATTAACCAACGTGATATGATTGAAAGACAAACCTAAAGGATTCACCATAGCAACCACGACTTCCTCTTCCTCTTCATTTTGATTCACATTTCCAGCCAGCAAAGCATTCACCCTTTCCCGATTTGGACAAGACTTAGCCAAATGAGGACCACCACAAGTCCAACAGCCCTTCGAATTTCCTTCTTTATTATTTGGTCTATTTTCTTTGTTTCCTTCTTTCATTGGTGCCTCCCCTTTATCATTGGCATAGTCTCTACGATTCTCCCTTTTCCCGTCCCCTTTCTTCTCACCTTTTCTCTTAGGTTTCGAAGTAGAAGGAACGTCAGCAGTAGGTCGAGTCATCCGAAAATCCACTAACGAATCTGCAGTAGCAATTGCGCCTGGCAAGTCCTTTACATTCTGCCTCCGAAGTTCGTTTTGAGCCCAGCCTTGCATTCCCGAAATGAAATTATGTAATTTCTCCTCATCAGACATATTTTGTATGTCTAACATCACTGAGGTAAATTCTTTTATGTAATCCCGCACCGAACCAGTTTGCCTCAGTCTCTTCAACTTGTCCCTCGCAAGCCATGAGGCGTTGCTAGGAAGAAATTAATCCCGCATTTCTTTCATTAACTTGGACCACGTATCAATTCTGGGTCGTCCAGCACTCACATCGTCTGCATTCCGAGTCCTCCACCAAAGTTTAGCATCACCAGTCAAGTACATCGTAGTGATATTTAATTTGTCCGTGTCAGGCACCCTTGCAGCAGTAAAATACTGTTCCATATCCCAGATGAAGTTTTCCAGTTCTTTAGCACTTTTTGCGCCACCAAAGGCTTTTGGTTCCGAAATTTTAACCTTAGACGATTCCCCACGAGTTGAGCCTAACGCTGCCACAGCCCGACATAATACAACTACTTCTGCGCGAAGGTTTTCATTCTCCTTGTGCAGTCCCTCCAATTGTAAGGTCGTTGCCTCACGAAAATTCAAATCTTCAGCCATGCGTTCGTTTATATCATTACGATACCCATTGATTTCAGACTTTGTTTTCTCAGCGTCTAGTCTCAAAGTAATTATCTGCGTCAAGAGATCCACCAACGTTGGGTCTTCCATTCGTTCATCAGTAATCCCAACGAAGGCCTCTACTCTGCGCACCATTTCCTGAAGTTCTGCGTTCGTCACCATCGTTCAACCGTGCTCTGATACCAATTGAAAGAGGGTCGATTTTTTTCTTTAACACCACTCCTAGGCAGTCTACAACTCTTGCAAACTTCAGCCGTACACTTCTCACAAATTTGACTAAGTATAGAAATACTTGACTTAGTTTTTAGGCAACGAATCAAAGTAACAACACAGCCAACATACGGGAACTCTTCCCAACCTTTATTAATATCAAAATCAATACAAGGAAAGGTTTCATAAATTTGTCTAAGGCTAGAATCGTTCTCCTCTGCCTTAGACGAATTTCCACCCTTTATAAAATTTATGCACAAGGCAGTTACAGCAGTTACATCGGCGGTTGCATTTGACATGTGTCTAACACTTGTCTTCACAGAATTCAAACTAAGTTTCAGCACTAAATATTCTAAGAGATAGAATATATTTGGAATTAAAATACATTCTAACACTTAACCGAAATTACAACATTCTAACACTTAGAATATTTCAGCCTACTTTCAATACTTAGAATATTTCAGCTTCATTCCAACACTTAGAATTATTTCAGCCTGCTTCCCGCATTTAGAATATTTCAGCATGCTTCCAACACTAAGTTTTATTTCAGCTTCTGCCTTGCCAACGTCAAGTCCACAACCTTGCCTTGCCAAGCCAACATACCGCCTTGTCTTGCCAACGACTCTGTCCACACTTAAGCCTTGTATGTTCAAGCTGCCTTGCCAACACCCAAGCGTCTTGAACTCTTTGATGTTCACTAACTCTTAGTTACACAACTGCACTGTTTTGCCCCCATATATGCCAAGACCAATGCCCAAATCCTTGCCATGCCTGCACGTCGTTAGCTCAAGTAGACTACGGGTCTAACAGACTACTTAACTCAGCGGAAGAATCTAAGCACGATTACAATGATCAAAAGAACTTTCTCAAATAGCTTAATAATATAAAATAGAATGTTAAAAGAATTAAATATTCAACTTGGCCAAGATGGCAACTCAAGTCTTAACATAAGATAAAATGAGAAGACTAAAGAACTAATAACTGACTGTCTATGAAGCCTCTAAAACAACTGAGATGGATGTTGGGACAAACCCCACAACATCCTAATTAACTAAACTAGAAAGCAAATAAAAGAGTCCTCTGAATGCAAGGAAGCTCACCACAGACTTTGAGTGTTCAAGCTGGATCAACGAGGCGCTGTGTGCCGATCCTGGTTACTTGCGTCTGCATCATAAGACGATGCAGGCAAACTGGCATCAGTACATTGAATGTACGAGTATGCGAGTTGGAATGCTAAACAATACAGGCTTGAAAAGATTCTGAAAGAAACACTTACCTTGGCTCTTCTCAACTCATGAATAACTTAACTCAAAATAAAGCAATGAACACATGTAATACATGAAAAGCTTTATAAACAGTAAAAGCAACTTAGTTCGTTAAAGGAATGCAGTAACAAACACAACTTTACACATATAATAAAATAATATAGCTTCTGTGGAGATTCTCTAACCGACAATCACCATTATGAGCCTAAGTGGTGATATAGTGTCTTGCCCACGCTGCAAGAACTGTCATATATTTTGCCGTCATATAGAACGCTTAAATTAGTGGATCCACTAGCTTAACTTATGTGATCATCTAAAAAGTATGACCCATTAATACCCATAATGGCTACATGGTTTACCGAGACTTGAGTTAATATAAACTCGCATCCCCATATCAGTGCTCAATACTACTCCCAAAAATCTACTTAGCTCATATGTTTTAAAAACAAACTTCTTTCTTTGGTTTGAGATAATTACTCAAAACTTAACTTAAAAGCTCTCTTGGAATCGATGTTCCCTTTCTTGCTCAAATGTGAAAACATTTATAAACTTCTTTGGAATACTTAGCTCTCTAATAGCTTTTTGAGAAATGAACTCAACTCTTTACTCTTTGCTTAACTTGAAAACTTGAGTCTTAAAATGAATTTAAAACATTATTAAAGACTCTTGAAAACTTTAAAAAAAACTTTGCTTTGACTTGCTTCTCAACTTCTAGACTTGACTCTTAACTTCTTTGACTTAGATCTTAACTTTCCTTGAATTGGATTATGGATTCAAGGTTCATGATCTCATGTTTATGGATGATTTCATGATGTTTAGATGTACCTTAGAGTGTTAGAATCAACTAGGAAACATAGGTACATCACTTAGAGACTAATACAAAAAGATGGGGGAAGAATGGGGTGAACTAGCATCCTTGGCGTCCTGAGAGGCGTGGGGCGCCAGAGCACAAACTTCAGAGATGAAGTTGTGGCGCTCTGGCTGGCATGTCGCCCCAGAGCCCAAACTTCAGATTCTGAAGTGGGGAGCTTTGAGAGGTGCATTGCCCCAACCCCTTGCCCAGAAAACTCCGACTTTTCTCCTTCGTTTTTCATCTCTAAACCCTCTAAACATCTATGGTTCTTTCCCCAAACACTTAGGATCATTAGTACCCTCAATACCCAATAGAATTAACTCGAAAAACAAGACGGAAACACGAATCAAATCAACACTAGGCATTCAACAATCAACCAACAAGAATTCAACAATGTTCTTCAAGAACTTCACTTTCGTAAGATTCAAACATCTCCAATTTTGCTGAATTGAAACAAGTTTGGCATGTGGGTGAACTAACCCAACACTATGTGATTTCACATACCTTGTAGGGATCACCCCCGACGAATTCCACTCGCAAAGCTTGAACGTTCTTGGCGATTTTCTTGATTTCTCTCCTCTTTTCTCTTCTTTCTTCTCCTCTCCAAGCCCTAGCGTAAATTCTAATTTTTCTAAACTGAATAAAATCTTGTTTTACCCCAAATAAAATCCTAAAAACGAAATAGGTAAATTAGGTAAGGAAAAGACTAGTTTACCCTTCATAAATCCAAATTTGGACTTTTCTTAATCCAACAGCCCAACTTTCGAAAGGCATAACTTACTCATACGAACTCGGAATCGCGTAAAATTGGTGGCGTTGGAAAAATCCATCCAAGAGTTTTCCAACCATATCTGGAAGTACACCTAACCCATCCTGAGCTAGGAGTTATGGCCGTTTGAAGTTGACAAAAAACTCACTTTCCCTTACTTAACAATTTTCCAAATTTGTCACTCTTTCCAAAATCGATTATTTCAAGTTCTTAGCTTCTTCCTAGCTATTTCAAATTGCGAGATGTTACATCAACTTCCATAGCGTTTTCCACTTTCAACAATGTCGTCACCCATGAAATTCAAAATAGAATGATGGAGATAAGTGGTGATACCATAGAGTGATTTTAGGGGGTGAAAAAAGGGAAATAAAATCTTGGGGTGCTAATTTACAGTGAGTGAGAAATTATGAAAAAGAGGGATTTTTTTGTAATTTTTTGAAATGGTAGGGAATAATAGAAAATAGGGTAAAAACATGTGTAGTTAGATAATTTTTCCATATTATTATAAATATTTAATTTTCTTTATTTATCAAACATAACAAGATTTTACATTTTATAATAACAAACCAAGATTAAAAAAGCTTGTGTGCAATCATTTTCCTTCACCAATTCTCGACTCTTTTTGTTGTTTTCATTCTTTTTCACCTTCAACGTTCCTATCAAATATTTCATCTATCGCATTTCTATATATCCTTACTCCTTATTGAGGGGGTGATACTTGTCTTACAAATATTAAGATCAACAATGGATAAGTACCAAAAAAATATTAATTTCAGGTGACAGATTAACAATAAAAATCATAGTTAATTTTAATATTTTTTATAATGGTTATGAATGATGATAATAATTAGAAAAAAAATGTGGAAGAAGAAGAAAGTCATGACAATAGCTAGCCACAACAACAAAAATAATATTTTTGAAAAAAAACTTGGGCGTGATCTCTTTTTAATTTGATTTTTTATTTTTTTTTACAAATGGGATAATTTTAGATATCTATTCTCGAATTTCGCCTCATAACATTGAACTCCTTGTGATTTATGATATTACATTTACCTCTCTTATTTTGATTTTTTTTTTAACAAAACTTTTAATCTAATTATTATTAATATAAAAAATTGCAATTTGACTAATTTAGCCTTTTTAATGTATGTTTTTATTAATTTTATAAATCAAGATATTACAGTGAAAATCTAAATCGAAAGACATTATGAACAATATTTCCAATTCTTCACTATATTACATAAATAATAATTATAGGGTAAAGTATTTTGATTTGTCAGAAGTCAGAACGATAATGCTCATAGAGGAATTTATTAATATTCATACCACAACAAAATCAAATTACATGGTAAATTTATAATGGAATTCAAATTTTGGAAATACTTTTTATTTGTAAGAAAATTACTGACAGAAATCATAACATTTTAATGGATTTAGACAGCATTGAGAATTTTCTTTGGATTTCAATATCCATTATTAGGGCTGGGGCATAAAATATCGAAAACAGAATTATCTAACCGAATCAAAAATTTTGGTAATTGGGTATTTGGTAATTGATTTTTGGTTTGGTATTCAAGAGTAATATTTTTGAATTATGGTATTTGAGTTTGGATTTGGTATGAGACATTAGTACCAAATGATATTCGGTATTTCCCGATTACCAAATTATCTACTTAATGAAGGTCATATATCAACATATATATCCATTACTCATTACTACAAGTCCAATGAGAAAGTTATAGAATAAGCATGAACAATCTAAATACATGTCTTTTAATTGTATCAATTTGCTTTGCTTGATGTCTTCTTACTTGTTGATCTTCTATTATATTGCGCCTCCACATAAAAAAATAGAAACAATTGGAGAAATAGTATTAACTTTGTAATACAATTGGCTATAATTTTAATACGGTATTACTGAATATCGTACCAAACCGAAGTTTAATTTATCGTTTCCCGAATTAGCAAACCGAAATTTAAAATTTTGGTATTTAGTATCTACTTTAAACTACCAATTACTGAATTACCAAATTCGAAATTGAGAAACCCAAACCGAATATCGAATGCCCAAACCTATCCATTAACTATAAAATTAATAAAAAATATACTAAATAGATTAAATTAGACAGATTACGATTTTTTTTATATTAATAACAAATAGATTAAATGTTCTGTTAAAAAAAAATGAAAAAAAGAGAAATGTAATATCGCAAAAAAAAAAAAAATCAATGTTATAAGAGACCAAATTTGAAAGGACGTTTCTAAAATTATCTATCCTTAAAAAAAAAAAAATTGTGTGGTTTAAAAGAAAAGGAGAAAAAGAGTAAATCATGTTTGTTGCGTGTTTTATGGGAAAAATAAAGGTGGGTCTATTTAAAATGTGACATTATTGCGGGTATTTCTTTCCCACTGGACAGAAATAATAGAAATTATGGGTGTGTTTGGTATGAAGGAAAATATTTTCATGGAAAATGTTTTCCTAGAAAATGTTTTGATTTTTGACTTATTTTCTCATGTTTGGTTGGTAAGTAGAAAATATTTTTCGGAAAAGATTTTTAGTGTTAGATTTATGAATGAAAAATATATTTGAGATATATCCTTTTTTTTACTAAAATATAAAATAATATTTGAAATTGAAAATATTTTATAAAAACAAACTTAATTTTTTTTGTGGGGGGTAGGGGGTGGAGGGGTCGAGGGTAAGGGTGAAAAAATAAAAATTTGAAGTTGAAAATATTTTTAAAAAAAATAAACTTAAATTTTTTTTTTGGGGGGTGGGGGATCGAGAGTAAGGGTGAAAAAATGAAATTTTGAAGTTGAAATTATTTTTTAAAAACAAACTTAAAATTTTTTTTTGGGGTGTGGGGGGCTGTTGGGGCGATAGGGATGGTTGAGTGTAGGGGTGAAAAAATGAAATTTTGAAGTTGAAAATATTCTTTAAAAACAAACTCAAAAAAAAATTTTAGGGGGGGAGGTGGGGGTGTTTGGGGTGGGGGGGTGGCAGGGGGAGGGTGGTCGAGGATCGGAGTGAAAAAATAAAATTTTGAAGTTGAAAATATTTTTTAAAAGCAAACTTAATTTTTTTTGAAGGGAGTGAGGGACAGGTAGGGGGCTGATGGGGGGCGAGGGTAGGGTGTAAAAAAATAAAAAATTAAAATTAGAAATATCTTTTAAAAACAACTTTTAATTTTCTTTTTTGGAGCGGGTGGTGGTGGTAGGGGGCTGGGGGTAGGGGAGAGGGTGGGATAAAAAAATTGAAGTTAAAAACAAGCTTTAAATTTTTTTGGGGAGGGGGTGGGCTGGTTTAAGGGTAGGGACAAAATAAATTGATGTTTTCAACAAAGAAAAATTGTAATTTGAAGTTGGAAGAAAGTTTTGGAAAATGTTTTCCTTAAGTTTTGAAGGGAAGTCATTTTCCTTAAATTTGAGGAAAATGAGTTGATTTGGAAAACATTTTCCAAAACATTTAACCCAACCAAAATAGAGAAGAAACCTTCATACCAAACACACCCTATGTTATACTCCGTTGGTTTCTATTTACTTTTCTAATTTTGAAGTGAGATACTTATTAAGAAAAATAATAATTAACATAATATGTTTATTATTTTACTTTCATTAATTGCTAGAATTTCAAAATCAATTAAACATGTTCTATCTTTTTCAAAAATATTAACTCTCGAAATAAATTGTGGGTATAATAGATAAAAAGTATTGTCTTTTTTGATTTGTCAAAATGACAAGTCAAAACTGGACAAATAAAAAGAAACAAAGAGAGTATATTTATTAGATTTACCATATACATACATAATTCGGATGAAAGTTATTGGATTTTTGGAGATTCACATCCAGTAGATTTTTTAAAATTTAATTGAATGTCATATAATTGTGTGTTGTTAGAGAGACAATTTTAAGCATGAAAATAATGTTAGGGGTAAATTCAATGAAGGAGGATATTTTTTTTATTCAATAGATAGAAGAAATGTCAAATTTGATTTAATTGGTGAAAGTAACATATTTTGAGTTATTTCTAATATATTAAAGGACATTTTTAATCGTATTTTTTATTGTAAAATTAAATAGAAAACTTATGGAAAAGTAACGAAAAATGAAATCAGACCCTTGTAATTTTTAATACATTGAGCGCAAATTCAATCATATTACAAGAAGTAGAGGAGGATGAGGATTGATATACAAATAATTCTTGAGAGGTGAAGTTTCAAATATCTTGCGTACATAAATTCAAGGAAATGTGGAGATAAACGAGGATGACACACCTTATTAAAACGGGATGAATGAGATTCAAGCTCGCACCCAGACAGTGTTCTATGTGATAAAAATGTATTGTCGAGACTTAAAGGTAAGTTTTATAGAATGATGGTTATATTGACTATATTGTATGAGGGGGAATGTTGACTAATCAAGAATTCACATGTTTAGAAGATGAAAGTATCATAAATAAGTATGCTTAAATGGATGTGTGAACTTACTAGAAGAGACAAAATTAAGAACGAAAATATACAGAGCAAGACAATAGCAACCTCAATGGTGGATAAGATGCGAGATGTGAAACTGAGACGGTTCTGGCATGTGAAGATGAAGAGCAAAGATGTCATGAGAAGGTGCGAGAGATTGACAATGATAGACTACAAAAAGATAGATGTAAACCGTAGAAGATGAAGAGCAAAGATTTTTTGTTTTTTATTCTTTTTAAGAAGCAGAATCTTTTATCTTCTTCCCAACAACATAAAAACTATTTAAGCTTCTATCAAAAAGTAATTTTACTATTAGACAAATACCTGATATATTTTTTTCAAAAATGATTGTATTTTTAAAATAAATATTTTGACCTTTCAACAGCAATATCAAACATACTTTTAATATATATATATATTAATTATATTATTATTATTATACGTAGCTAACGTCAATGTATGCATTGAATATTACAGGAGGGAATAGTACTAGAGATGACGTACCCCCTCCCAAATTAAAGATTCACCAAACAAAATTAGGTAAGGAGATCACAAAGAAACTTTCGTTGTTGTAATCAATTGGAGGAGCTTATCAGTGGCGTAGCCACAGCCAACTCGGTGTGACACCCTTCATCGGAAAATTACGTTGTATATATATATATTAAATTTTACATTTAAAGGATATATATATTTAAAGTTGGACATCCTTGACAAAAGATATATATACCTTTAGCGGAATTGTAATAAGTGTCCATTTGAATGAAGAAGTTTTGGGTTTGAACCCCAAATAACACAATATTTTTTTATTTTATTTTGATAGCCGCACACCATTATTCTTGGACACCCTTCGTAAAATTTCAGGCTCAGTCACGAGGGATGGCAATGGGCCAGTGCGGGGTGGGACAGGTTGAGCTTAACCCGCAAATTTTTTAATCCACCCCACCCCGCCCCGCATAACATTTTTTTTCATTTTCAACCCGCTCCATCCCGCCTCGCATAAATCCGCCCCGCATAATTTTTTTAATATTTTCTTTTTCTAGTTAAGTTTGATACTAAAAATAAAATTCATAACAATAATTTTTTGTTTCATTAAGTTGTATTAATTTAATAGGATAGTGACTTAAAAATTTATTTTTTAGGGGTCAATTGGAAAACATGTAAGAAATTGTATTATTTTTTATTGAACCATTTTCATATACTATCTCGAATATTTTAGTAGATTTATATAAATTATCTTAATAAATAATGTTCTATCACTCTTATAACATGTAAAAAGTTAAAATTAAATTTGAACCCACATAAAATCACATATACCCGCAACCCACCCGGCCCCGCATTAATTTAAAAAAAACTCACTTCAACCCGCCTCGCATCCCACCCGCCCCTCACAACCTTAAACCTGCCCAGCCCCACATAACCTTAAACCCACCCCACCCCACCCCATTGCCATCCCTATCCGCCATTGGAGCCTACGGTAGTGAGAGATGCACAAAACTTTCATATCTTGGAGGAGCCTCAATAATTTTAGATCGAGACCTCTTTACCTCTAAGATAGGAATTCAAACCAAATGTAATATTCATGCTCAATGCTTCTACTATTTTCTTTATACCATTATTATGTCTATCTCAAGTTCAAAGACCAAATTACTGTGTTTGAAATTATATAAATATCATAGTGTTAAGAGTTAATTATTTTATGTTCTTACTCTTTTCTAAATTACAAGAAATCCTTAAAATTAAAGGACTCCAAATACATATAGCAGACATGCGCGTGAATACATAAGTCGCGATACATTGCTATTCAGGAAACCTGCGGATAGATAGCTCACAGATATATCCGAGAGGGGATAAGGATGTATTCGAGATGGATGAAATGTATCCGAGATGATAGAAATATATCCAAGAGGGGATAGAGATGTATCCGAGAAAGAATTTTTGTAATTTTTTTAGATGGTAAGAAATTTTAGAGATTATGATAAAATAAAATGTGTATTTAGGTAAACCTAGATTTTATTACACCAACACATTGTTTACTAATTAACCATACATTAATTAATTCCTTCATTTTAAATCCTTTTTTTTTTTTTGTGATCATGAGATAGGAGTTTGACTCAATGGTAGTAACAACGAAAAGTGAAATCTCCATGGACTTTTGGTTGGGTAGGTATATTATGTGCATCAAAAGATTTTCTGTTAAAATACAATGGCATAAATGAAGCTTTGTTGAAATGATAATAACATAGATGAGACTGACTTTTAACAGAGGTCATAGTCCATAGATGATCAATTTCTAATAGTTTGAGTGTGAGGAACTCACGTACCTTGGCCTCTTTCAATTCCCGGGGAAAGAAACTCCCCAAGAAAGCCTCTTCAAAACATGCCCAACTCGCAGGTGGTGCATCCTCAGCTCTACCCCCTTTCCACTGATCAAACCAAGTCCTAGCAGTATTTTTCATCTCATATGCAGCTAGCTCAACTCTCACAGTATCAGTAATATGCATCACATCGAACACCTTTTTCAGTTTCTCAATGAAGCTCTCTAGATCCTCAGTAGTGCTTGAACAAGTGAAGCTTAGAGGATTCATCCTCAAGAACTCACAAATCCTTGAAGTGTCAGCCTCTTCTTGTCGAGCTCATCTCTGTTGCCCAGCTTGTTTGGTCACAACTTCACTGAGCATTCTTATAGCCTCTCTGAACTCAGCATTTATAACTTCTCCTTCCAGTTGCACTTCAGGTGCATTGGGTAACTCTTGTTCCTCAACATTGCATCTAGCAGGACGACCTCTGACAGCTCTTCGAAGAGGCATGGTTATCTGAAAACACGCGCAAGCACAAATTAGAAGAAACTATTTAGAGATCAAACTCTAACGCACGAAAAGAGTGTGAAAGAAGTCAGATAATTTCCTAAGTGTTGCAGCCTCCTAATTATAGATGTGGCGCGCTTCACACCGCTAACTAGGACTCTACAGACACGACTTCGTAGACTCCCTAGGACTCTTGAACTCTGTGCTCTGATACCAAGTTTGTCACGTCCCAAGCCTACAACCTGGACGTGGCTGGCACTCGAAAACCATTGCTGGCCCCAAGCGAACCCTTGGCTTGGCTTACTTAACTCAGCGGAAGACTCTAAGCATGATTACAATGATCAAAAGAACTTTCTCAAATAGCTTAATAATATAAAATAGAATGTTAAAAGAATTAAACATTCAACTTGGCCATTTTGGCAACTCAAGTCTTAACATAAGATAAAATGAGAAGACTAAAGAACTAATAATTGACTGTCTATGAAGCCTCTAAAACAACTGAGATGGATGTTGGGACAAACCCCACAACATCCTAATTAACTAAACTAGAAAGCAAATAACAGAGTCCTTTGAATGCAAGGAAGCTCACCACAGACTCTGAGTGCTCAAGCTGGATCAACAAGGCGCTGTGTGCCGATCCTGGTTACCTACGTCTGCATCATAAGACGATGCAGGCCAACTGGCATCAGTACATTGAATGTACGAGTATGCGAGTTGGAATGCTAAATAATACATGATTGAAATGATTCTAAAAGAAGCACTTACCTTGGCTCTTCCCAACTCATGAATAACTTAACTCAAAATAAAGTAATGAACACATGTAATATATGAAAAGCTTTATAAACAGTAAAAGCAACTTAGTTCGTTAAAGGAATGCAATAACAAACTCAACTTTACACATAAAATAAAATAATATAGTTTATGTTGGAGATTCTCTAACCGGTAACCACCACTATGAGCCTAAGTGGTGATACAACGTCTTGCCCACGCTGCCAAAATTGTCTTATACTTTGCCGTCATATAGAACGCTTAACTTAGTGGATCCACAAGCTTAACTTATATGATCATCTAAAAACTATAACCCATTAATACCTATGATGGCTACATGGCTTATGGAGACTGGAGTTAATATGAACTCGCTTACCTATATCGGTGCTCAATACTACTCCCAAAAATATACTTAGCTCATATGTTTTAAAAACAAACTTCTTTATTTGGTTTGAGATAATTACTCAAAACTTAACTTAAAAGCTCTCTTGGAATCGATGTTCCCTTTCTTGCTCAAATGTGAAAACATTTATAAACTTCTTTGGAATACTTAGAAAACATTATTAAAGACTCTTGAAAACTTTAAGAAACTTTGCTTTGACTTGCTTTTCAACTTCTAGACTTGACTCTTAACTTCTTTGACTTAGATCTTAACTTTCCTTGAATTGGATTATGGATTCAAGGTTCATGATCTCATGTTTATGGATGATTTCATGATGTTTAGATGTACCTTAGAGTGTTAGAATCAACTAGTAAACATAGGTACATCACTTAGAAACTAGTACGAAAAGATGGGGGAAGAATGGGGTGAACTGGCGTCCTTGGCGCTCTGAGAGGCATGGGGCGCCAGAGCACAAACTTCAGAGCTGAAGTTGTGGCGCTCTGGATGGCGCGTCGCCCCAAAGCCCAAACTTCAGACTCTGAAGTGGAGCGCTCTGAGAGGCGCGGCGCCCCAACCCCTTGCCCAGAAAACTCCGACTTTTCTCCTTCATTTTTCATCTCTAAACCCTATAGACTTATATGGTTCTTTCCCCAAACACTTAGGATCATTAGTACCCTTAATACCTAATAGATTTAGCTCAAAATACAACCCGGAAACACGAATCAAATCAACAGTAAGCATTCAACAATCAACCAACAAGAATTAAACAATGTTCTTCACGAACTTCACTTGCTTAAGATTCAAACAACTCCAATTTTGCTGAATTGAAACAAGTTTGGCGTGTGGGTGAACTAACCCAACACAATGTGATCTCACATACCTTGTAGGAAGCACCCCCGACGAATTCCACTCGCAAAGCTTGAACGTTCTTGGCGATTTTCTTGATTTCTCTCCTCTTTTCTCTTCTTTCTTCTCCTCTCCAAGCCCTAGCGTAAATTTTAATTTTTCTAAACTGAATAAAGTCTTGTTTTACCCCAAATAAAATCCTAAAAACGAAATAGGCAAATTAGGTAAGGAAAAGACTAGTTTACCCTTCACAAATCCGGATTTGGACTTTCTATAATCCAACAGCCCAACTTCCGAAGGGCATAACTTACTCATAAAAACTCGGAATCGCGTAAAATTGGCGGCGTTGAAAAGATCCATCCAAGAGCTTTCGAACCATATCTGGAAGTACACCTAACTCATCCTGAGCTAGGAGTTATGGCCGTTTGAAGTTGACAAAAAACTCACTTTTCCTAAGTTTAACAATTTTCCAGATTTGTCACTCTTTCCAAAAACGATTATTTCAAGTTCTTAGCTTCGTCCTAGCTATTTCAAATTGCGAGATGTTACATCAACTTCCATAGCTTTTTCCACTTTCAACAATGTCGTCACCCATGAAATTCAAAATAGAATGATGGAGATAAGTGGTGATACCATAGAGTGATTTTAGGGGGTGAAAAAAGGGAAATAAAATCTTGGAGTGATAATTTACGGTGAGTGAGAAATTATGAAAAGGAGGGAATTTTTTGTATTTTTTTGAAATGATAGAGAATAATAGAAAATAGGGTAAAAAAATGTGTAGTTAGATAATTTTTCCATATTATTATAAATATTTAATTTTCTTTATATATCAAACATAACAAGATTTTACATTTTATAATAACAAACCAAGATTAAAAAAGCTTGTGTGCAATCATTTTCCTTCACCAATTCTCGACTCTTTTTGTTGTTTTCATTCTTTTTCACCTTCAACGTTCCTATCAAATATTTCATCTATCGCATTTCTGTATATCCTTACTCCTTATTGAGGGGGTGATACTTATCTTACAAATATTAAGATCAACAATGGATAAGTACCAAAAAAATATTAATTTCAGGTGACAGATTAACAATAAAAATCATAGTTAATTTTAATATTTTTATAATGGTTATGAATGATGATAATAAATTAATAATTAGAAAAAAATGTGGAAGAAGAAGAAAGTCATGACAATGGCTAGCCACAACAACAAAATAATGTTTTTTTAAAAAAAATTGGGCGTGATGTCTTTTTAATTTGATTTTTTATTTTTTTTTAAAATGGAATAATTTTAGATATCTATTCTCGGATTTCACCTCGTTACACTGAACTCCCTTGTGATTTATGATATTACATTTACCTCTCTTATTTTGATTTTTTTTTTAACAAAACTTTTAATCTAATTATTATTAATATAAAAAATTGCAATTTGACTAATTTAGCCTTTTTAATGTATCTTTTTATTAATTTTATAAATTAAGATATTACAGTGAAAATCTAAATCGATAGACATTATGAACAATATTTCCAATTCTTCACTATATTACATAAATAATAATTATAGGGTAAAGTATTTTGATTTGTCATAGACACTTGATATAGAAACTTTGGGGAAGTCAGAACGATAATGCTCATAGAGGAATTTATTAATATTCATACAACAACAAAATCAAATTACATGGTAAATTTATAATGGAATTCAAATTTTGGAAATACTTTTTATTTGTAAGAAAATTACTGACAGAAATCATAACATTTTAATGGATTTAGACAGCATTGAGAATTTTCTTTGGATTTCAATATCCATTATTAGGGCTGGGGCATAAAATATCGAAAACCGAATTATCTAACCGAATCAAAAATTTTGGTAATTTGGTATATGGTAATTGGTATTTGGTATGGTATTCAAGAGTAATATTTTTGAATTATGGTATTCGAGTTTGGGTTTGGTATGAGACATTAGTACCATTTGATATTCGGTATTTCCCGAATACCAAATTATCTACTTAATGAAGGTCATATATCAACATATATATCCATTACTCGTTAGTACAAGTCCAAAGAGAAAGTTATGGAATAAACATATGAACAATCTAAATACATGTCTTTTAATTGTATCAATTTGCTTTGCTTGATGTCTTCTTACTTGTTGATCTTCTATTATATCGCGCCTCCACATAAAAAAATAAAAACAATTGGAGAAATAGTATTAACTTTGTAATACAATTGGCTATAATTTTAATACGGTAATACCGAATATCATACCAAACCCAAGTTTAATTTATCGTTTTTCGAATTACCAAACCGAAATTTAAAATTTTGGTATTTGATATCTACTTTAAACTATCAATTACCGAATTACCAAACCAAAATTTAAAATTTTGGTTTTTGATATCTACTTTAAACTATCAATTACCGAATTACCAAATTCGAAATTGAGAAACCCAAACCGAATACCGAATGCCCAAACCTATCCATTAACTATAAAATTAATTAAAAAAATATATTAAAAAGATTAAATTAGACAGATTACGATTTTTTTTATATTAATAACAAATAGATCAAAAGTTCTGTAAAAAGATAAAAAGAAAAAAAAAGATAAATGTAATATCGCAAAAAAAAATAAAAAAATAATAATCAATGTGATAAGAGACCAAATTTGAAAGGACGTTTCTAAAATTATCTATCCTTAAAAAAAAAATGTGTGGTTTAAAAGAAAAGGAGAAAAAGAGTAAATCATGTTTGTTGTATGTTTTATGAGAAAAATAATGGTGGGTCTATTTATAATGTGACATTATTGCGGGTATTTCTTTCCCACTGGATAGAAACAATAGAAACTATGGGTGTGTTTGGTATGAAGGAAAATAAGTAGATTTTTGATTTATTTTCTCATGTTTGGTTGGTAAGTAAAAAATATTTTTCGGAAAAGATTTTTAGTATTTGATTTATGAATGAAAAATATTTTTGAGATATATCCTTTTTTTTACAAAAGTATAAAATAATTTTTGAAATTGAAAATATTTTATAAAAACAAACTTAATTTTTTTTTGTGGGGGTAGGGGGGTCTAGGGTAGGGGTGAAAAAATAAAAATTTGAAGTTGAAAATATTTTTTTTAAAAATAAACTTAAATTTTTTTTGGGGGGTGGGGGTGGGCGGGTAGGTGGGTGGGGGGTCGAGAGTAGGGGTGAAAAAATGAAATTTTGAAGTTGAAATTATTTTTTTAAAACAAACTTAAATTTTTTTTTGGAGAGTTGGGGGGGAGGGGGCTGTTGGGGGATGGGGGAGGTCGAGAGTAGGGCTGAAAAAAATGAAATTTTGAAGTTGAAAATATTTTTTAAATTAAAACTCAATTTTTTTGTGGGGGGGGGGGGGCGTGGGGGTGTGGCCGGGGGAGGGGGGTCGAGGATCGGGGTGAAAAAATAAAATTTTGAAGTTGAAAATATTTTTTAAAAACAAACTTATTTTTTTTTGGAAGGGAGTGGGGGGTGGTAGGGGGTAAAAAAAATAAAGAATTGAAATTAGAAATATTTTTTAAAAACAACTTTTAATTTTTCTTTTTTGGAGGGGATGGTGGTGGTAGGGGGCTGGGTGTAGTGGTGAGGGTGGGGTAAAAAAATTGAAGTTAAAAACAAGCTTTAAAATTTTTTTAGGGAGGGGTGGGCTGGTTGGGAGGGCTGGTTTAAGGGTAGGAACAAAATAAAATGATCTTTTCAACTAAAAAAATTGTAATTTGAAGTTGGAAGAGAGTTTTGGAAAATGTTTTTCTTAAGTTTTGAAGGGAAGTTATTTTCCTTAAATTTGAGGAAAATGAGCTGATTTGGAAAACATTTTCCAAAATATTTAACCCAACAAAATAGAGAAAATTGAAAAACATCCGAAAAATGTTTTCCTTCATACCAAACACACCCTATGTTATACTCCGACTGTTTCTATTTACTTTTCCAATTTTGACGTGATATACTTATTAAGAAAAATAATAATTAACATAATATGTTTATTATTTTACTTTTATTAACTGCTAGAATTTCAAAATCAATTAAACATGTTCTATCTTTTTCAAAAATATTAACTCTCTAAATAAATTATGGATATAATAGATAAAAAAATATTGTCTTTTTTTATTTGTCAAAATGACAAGTCACAACTGGACAAATAAAACGAAACAAAGAGAGTATATTTATTATACGTAGCCAACGTCAATGTATGCATTGAATATTACAGGAGGGAATAGTACTAGAGATGACGTTAACCCCTCCCAAATTAAAGATTCACCAAAAAAATTAGGTAAGGAGATCACAAGAAACTTTTGTTGTTGTAATCAATTGGAGGAGCCTAGCAGTGGCGTAGCCACAGCCACAGCCACCACGGTGTGACACCCTTTATCGAAAAATTATGTTGTATATATATATCAAATTTTACATTTAAAGGATATATATATTTAAAATTGGACATCCTTGACAAACGTTATTTATGCCTTTGGCGCAATTGTAATAAGTGTCCATTTGAATGAAGGAGTTTTGGGTTTGAACCCCAAATAACACAATATTTTTTTATTTTATTTTGACAGCCGCACACCATTATTCTTGGACACCCTTAGTAAACTTTCAGGCTCAGTCACGAGGGATGGCAATGGGGCAGTGCGAGGTGGGGGTGGGGGTGGGGGGGTTGAACTTAACCCGCAAATTTTTTAATCCGCCCCACCCCGCCCCGCATAACTATTTTTTTCATTTTCAACCCGCCCCATCCCGCCTCGCATAAACCCGCTCCGCATAATTTTTTTAATATTTTCTTTTTCTAGTTAAGTTTGATACTAAATATAAAATTCATAACAATAATTTTTTTTTCATTAAGTTGTATTAATTTAATGGGATAGTGATTTAAAAATTTATTTTTTAGGGGTCAATTGAAAAACATGTAAGAAATTGTATTATTTTTTATTGACCCATTCTCATATACTATCTCGAATATTTTAGTTGATTTATATAAATTATCTTAATAAATAATGTTCTATCACTCTTATAACATGTAAAAAGTTAAAATTAAATTTGAACCCATATAAAATCACATATACCCGCAACCCACTCCGCCCTGCATTAATTTTAAAAAAGCCCACTTCAACCCGCCTCACATCCCACCCGCCCAGCACAACCTTAAACATGCCCAGCCCCACTTAACCTTAAACACAACCCACCCCACCCCATTGCCATCCCTATCCGCCACTGGAGCCTACGGTAGTGAGAGATGCACAAAACTTTCATATCTTGGAGGAGCCTCAATAATTTCAGATCGAGACCTCTTTACCTCTAAGAGAGGAATTCAAACCATATGTAATATTCATGCTCAATGCTTCTACTATTTTCTTTATACCATTATTATGTCTATCTCAAGTTCAAAGACCAAATTACTGTGTTTGAAATTATATAAATCTCATAGTATTAAGAGCTAATTATTTTATGTTCTTACTCTTTTCTAAATTACAAGAAATCCTTAAAATTAAAGGACTCCGGATACATATAGAAGACATGCACGTAAATACATAAGTCGCGATACATTGCTATTCAGGAAACCTACGGATAGATAGCTCACAGATATATCCGAGAAGGGATAAGGATGTATTCGAGAGGGGTGAGATGTATCTGAGATTATAGAAATGTATCCAAGAGGGGATAGAGAAGTATCTGATAAAGAATTTTTGTAATTTTCTTGGATGGTAAGAAATTTTAGAGATTATGATAAAATAAGATTTGTATGTAGGTAAACCTAAATTTTATTACACCAACACATTGTTTACTAATCAAGCTTACACTAATTAATTCCTTCATTTTAAATCATATATTTTCTTTTTCTTTTTTTTTGTGATCATGAGATAGGAGTTTGACTCAATGGTAGTAACAACGAAAAGTGAAATCTCCATGGACTTTTGGTTGGGTAGGTATATTATGTGCATCAAAAGATTTTCTGTTAAAATACAATGGCATAAATGAAGTGTCACGACCCGGGAGCACCCCCTAGTCGTAACCGGCGTACTCGACCTCGAAGAGGTCTAATACAAGCCTCTTAGCATTCATTCATCGCATAGACACTAAAACCATAAGGAATTTAAAACTTTATTTACCAAGAAAACATTTCATAA
>JAJOOD010003238.1:0-18495 GCA_029582525.1 Solanum tacnaense
TCCCAAGGAGAGGTACTGTGATCTCCATCTGGCTAGTTTCTTTTCACATTTCTCCAATATTGGGTTCCAAATGTCTATGGCTCCAGACTTTGCCCCCAAAGGCATGCCCAAGTATACTGATGGCAGAGTACTTGTCACTCCTCCCAAGGTTTGTGAGAGGTGTTCCATATCCGGTACCACATTAATTGGATACAAATGGCTTTTGTTCCAGTTTATATGTAGTCCAGATATGGCTTCAAAGTAGACTAGTATGAGTCTCAAAATCAGCAACTGCTCCTCCTCAGCCCCACAAAAAATTAGTGTATCATCAGCATACTGTAGGTGTGTGATCTCCATACTATCAGAGAGACTATTTCTAGACACTACAATAGACACCTTTTCCAACTAGGACACTGCAATACAATCCTTTTCTAAGTAGGACACTACATACTATTCCTATTACTATTACTATTCCTATTCTAAGTAGGATTGTATATACCTATTACTATTCTAACAAGGACACCGTCAGTTTCCAACTTAACAAACTGTAGAATATTGGGAAATGCAAGATATGCTAATCCAGAAATCTGTCTGAGAGATATTATACTGAGAGAAAGGACCTCTGCAGGCTAATTATATCACCTAGGAAGATTACTCTTGTTTGCTTATTCCAATTACATTTGCATTTTTTTGCATGGTTTTGCCAAAAAACAGTTCGTATAACAAATGTAGGAAATCAAGAGAGCAAGAAAAGGTCTTGCAACCAAATTAAATTTCTGCGAGAACAAAACAGAGATTTGAATTTCCTCCTTCTAGAATTCCAGATATACTAGCATCAAGCAAAATGTTCACAGTATACACCGCAGTTTTTTATTTAATGATCCTGTTAACAAAAAAGAGTTAAACCAAAAAGTTATGAGAATCCTAAGAGGTGGCAAAGCCTGAGGTACATGTCAAACTAGATGAATATCAAGACTCGTAATATAGAACCAAAAATACATCAAAGATTACCTCTAAACAGACTTTTGCTCCCCGTCAAAAAAGAAACAAGAAGAAGTGGATAAGGGAAGTCCAAAACCACAACTTTACTAGACTAGAAATTAACAATATACTTCCTCCGTCCCAATTTATGTGACGCTCTTTCCGTTTTAGTCAGTCCCAGAAAGAATTGAAACTTCTGTATATTAACAATTTAACTTTAAAATACATATTTTACCCTAAATGAGATGCCAGTTAGCCACACAAATATTCATGGTTTATTCAAGACAATCAATTTCAAAAGTCTTCATTTATTTCTTTAACTCTGTGCCTAGTCAAACACCTTCACATAAGGTCTTCGTATAAAAGAGATGTTATCTCGTTCAATGAAAAATAGCAAGTTCAAACTAGGAATAGGTAGAGAGTAACATCATTCCTTTCTGATCTATAGATAGGTGCAGAAGCACACAAGCAAAGCAAACTATTGCAGCAGTAGTAGGCACACAAATTACTATTATGGAAATCAGACAGCTATGCACTATTCTGGACAAAGTATAATTATGTGGTAAGACTTTATACTGAGAGAACGGACCTCTGCAGCAAGACTGTAGATGAATTGCAGCCATTCGATTTGAGATGAAGTCCCTGCGCGCAAGAAATGTCCGTAGCCGACTTTGTATTTGCTTGGCAGATAAGTCCAAAATCTCAGCTCTTCGTGAGTCTAAAATACCAATCTGGCCAGCCCGAAGGAATACTTTTGTTTTACCCAACTGCAGAAATGAAAACCATGACATTACTTCAAAAAACTCACAGCCGAAAATAACAAACTTAAATTTGCAACTGCTAGAGCATCAAATTTTGAAAGTTTGTGCTAAAGGTTATTACAGCAACCTGATAATTCCCAAGCTTGAGTTTCTGCAGTATTTTCTCTGTGATGGTTTTTTCATCATTACTGGACCACAGAAAAAAAGTTAAAGATCAAATAAAGTGTAATAAGATTCAAAATTGGCATACAGTGCCGGAGGGGACCAAAACAAGATTGTTGTTTATAATGAAGGATATTGTTACTAAGACATTTAGCTGACATTCTTGTGCATCTTTAACTTTAGATTTACTTTAAAAAACAACTTAGTCCAGCATAATAACAACAATCAAATATTTCCTTCTTTTAACGGCATTGATTAGGACAAATATATAATGCCACCTGTATAGATCTTTGAAAATAGAGGCTATCACACCAAAACATCTGCCAGAAAGAACTGAATATGGAAAAGGGTACTTCACAATATAAACCCAAAGGACGACAGCCATATCTCATTACCAAAAAGGAAAATTTCAAGATATTGATATACTGCAGATTGCAAAATCAGCTATATATTGATCATGTATGGACATACAACAGCTGAACAAAGTTGAGTAGCCATATGCTGCACCAACAGATGTTAATAAGCTTAATCTCATCATCCCACATTATTCTTAAGAAATTTTATGTTGACCTAGTTACTACTCCCTCTCTCCCTAATTACTTGTCCACTTTTGAATTGACACACCTATTAAGAAAACAATAATTGACATAGAGAGTTTACCATTTTACCCCTATTTATTATGAAATGGTGAATTAAAAACTTAAGATTTTCAAGAAGTTCTACCTTTTTCATAGTAATTAATTGAGGGTATATGTTACCTGTGCGCACCCAAAAGGGTAGCGGCTGCGGGTTTCCCTTGTTATCAAAAAAATTAATTGAGGGTATAATAGGTAAAAATAATTTGTCCTTTCTTGATTTTTCAAAATGGACAAGTAATTAGGGACGACTAAAAAAGGAAAAATGGACAAGTAATTAGGGACAGAAGGAGTATTAATCAAATCTACTTTCATGCTTTATACCAGCCTTTAAAAGAATCCAAACAGGGTCCTTTCTTTCCTACGTTGAAGGTGACAACACCCTTTATCTTCGAATAGAAAATCAGATAACTAAATTACCAAAACACCAACTATTGCATGCTTCAATCTTGACGAACTAAGGCAGACCATAACACTGTCCAGTTCAGCAGTAAAATGCCCTTAGTAAGTGACAAATATTAAAGTGGGTGCCAAGCCAATGTTAGAAGATTGCCCAAACACAAAACCAAATTTCAATATATATTTGTTGCTCGGTTTACGAGCACACATGAAATTCTAAGGTGTATAGATGATTGGTAACACTTTGTGGGAAGTCATTGTTTGATTAAGTTTCTATTAATGCATATATGGGTTCTTAGTCTATAACAAATTAGTTCATCCATCTCATTAGTGTTTAACTCAGCTTAGAGTTTTAGCTATTAATTTTATATAAGTTGTGGTAGAGAAAATAAACAGCAAAGGTTATATAAAGAGGTCCTTTTATCAGTCACTCATTGAAGGGAAACTGACAATTTAATTTTTTTGTTTAACATAACTTGAGAAGGTAGCTTAATAGGTAAAACGTTACATCAAAAGTTTATTTTACTACTTAAATGAATTTGAATCTTCCAGAAACATATGAAACTCGTAAAGAATAACATTATAACTGAAATGGTATCACATATTTTAGGATATAAAAAAATGACGAGTTTAGACATAGGGAGTACTAATCATAAAAAATTGGTCCAAGCCAGTCAAAGTGGTTAACCTGGAAAGCAGAAAGATTTCAATTGTTTCACTGCACAAGGATTGTGGAACAAACACAAGTTCATAACAGAAGCAGCTAGTGTTCTGTAGAGTAGGGGATTGAGCCAGTAACATAAAGGCCTATACCTAGATACGCTCAATACCTACATATGTTAAAACAAGCTTTACACAAAAGCTGAGTGAACCACTGACATATTGATCCGAGCATTATCAGCTACCTACTTCCACTTTGTACCTGAGCAAGTATGTTTTTTCTTCATTTTTGGTTGGGATACAGCAATACGCAAGATAAACCAAACTCAAAAAGGCTCATCTTCCCTCTCATATTTCATATGATCCATAACAGCAACATTACCAATGTAAAAGCTATATTAAATGTCTACTGTACTGCTTGTAAATCAGCAATGTAAGAAAATTTTTATACTAAGCACTTTCAGGTCTTTCAAAAGATTCAACACATGAAACTTCTATCCTAAACTTTTCATACATTTTCTATGTTTGATGGTGTTCAACTTCTAGATAAAGTAATATTTTGTACTTACGTTTCTTGTTTTTCCACCTTTTGCTTTTTCCCCTCATCTAGTTAACTATTTCCTCCACTAGTTAAAATAATTGACCCTAAGTCACGCCCCTTTGCCAGGTTAATTGCAATGTGTATGATAACTATGCCTACCAAAAAGGGCAAGCTGCAAAATGATATCCTTCTCAGACATAAGAAATCCTACTTTGGATAAACAGGCTCCCATTTGAATCTGAACTTTCAGCTGAATGGAGATTCAACTGGATACCATATCCCTCTTTCAGGTTAACTGCAATAACTTTGATAACTATGCCAAGCAAAAAGAACAAGCCACACAAAAGTTCCTCCTTACATAAGCCAGACATCGCAAATCACACTAGGATGAACAACTGCCATATTTATCTGAATTTTAATATTGTCACAGAACCAAACCAACTAGCAAAAAAAATTAAGTTGGTAGCTCTGCTAAACTAACCAATGAATTAATATGCATGTAGATGCTTGTTGGTCATAGTTGATGTTTCCAAGCATCCCATTACAAATCCAATGCAAGAAAACAGAAAAATACAAAACAAAAGTGGGGGTCAAATAATTTCACCAAAAGAAGTTATAATAATGACTAAAGCAATCCCACCTTCCATCCAACATGTCTAAAACAATCAGTCCAAATCGATCAATAAATTCATGGTAAGTTCTGCGTGTGGGATAACCCGCCAAACTTATGCGCACAGCCTCAAGAACACCCTGCAATGTATCAAATTACCGTTAAATGAGAACATTGCATTCAATAGAAGGCACATGTACGGCCTTTTTATTTTCAAATGGTTAAGAAATGGACTTTGGGGAATGAAGGCTGCAGAAGAAAGCAATATATAAAGTCAGTTCCACAGAAGTTCGACACATCACTGCGCGACCCAATGGAAGAAAGAAACAAAACCGATTAAAGAAACCAATACGATAAAGAGACCCTAATTCACTCTATCACACTCTGGTCAAAGTGAATGAAATGTGTAACAAGAAGCATAACAAACATACATATGCATTGAAGCTTTTTCTTTGAAGGAACGTGGCTCTCATTTTGAAACAAGGAAAGTAAAGAAGCTGAAGAGACTAATTTAAAGTGCCAAGGAAAGGATAGTATCGAAAGAGAAAACAAAAGCAAACTGCACTACTAACCAACAGTTCAAGAATTGAAATGAGTTAAATGAGAAAAGATAACCACGCGGGAAAAATTGCAAGCAGATATTAAAACCAGAAGCCCTACTAAAAAGAAAACAGGCAGGTAAATGATAGAGAAAACAATCCACCTATCCAATATCATTCCAAAATAGAATCAGAGAATAATAGGCAAATCATGAAGAACAATGAAAGAAAATTAAGCATGTGACATAAACAAAGAAGCAAGCATGAAACAAGGTCAGTTGTGCTGCCACACATTCCACTATATAATAACATATGCAAGAAACCAAGATTAAATAGCATAAAGCAACCTCCTTGAAAAATCAAAAATCATATCTTATCAGTAAGATGACTGAACTCTGAAGAGCCAAAATATTTGACATATGGCAATAAACAAATTCTAAATCAACTGACCCCGCAACGCAGTTGATGCAGGATGCTGACATTCTCAAATTTTTGAGGTCGATTCAGAGAGTTTGGCTTCACACAACGAATATAGTGTGGTTCTGTTGTGCTGAGTGTCTCCATCAGAGCTTGAAGTTGTTGCTACAGAGAAGAAGAAGTGAGGGAAAACATAATCTAACAAATACATTATATACATATATATATATCTAATCTAACCTTTTGCAACAACAGCTGCTCAAGGTGGTACTTATGCACAACCTAGAACCAGCCTTCACACATAATCATTTAGTTGTGACTTTAAGCAGAAGATGATTACAAACCAATGCACCAGAAATTCAGAAAAAATGTACATCGCAAGGCCAAGATTGAAAGAATTGTGGAAGATAAAGTTCAAACCCTAAAGCTTTTTACAAACCAGAGTATGCCAATGACACTTTACAAGTAAATGCATGTGCTCTCATCTATAAAGCTGAAACAAATATCACTTTCTATAGATGTATACAACAATACAGAATATACAAGATGTATTCCCCCACCCATGTACACTTACATACACTCTATCAATTTACTACGAATCAACACAATATTCATATTACCCTCTACTTTAGCAACACATGCTCCATTTGTTTCAGCACTCTTAATCCTAAAGGCTACAAAATCCACTCTCTGAAAGATTTGACTGGCCAGAAATTTAAAGAAACACCATTCGACCTATCACTATCGTTTTACTCTTTAATTTTTAAATAAAGAGGTGATACTTAACACCAGAGTGTATCAACCATATTGGGGAGAAATTATGACACATTTAAGCTAAAAAGATGTCCAAACGCCCTGCATCAATGCGAGCAATCGATTTGTGTTAGTTCCGCCAAATGATGACAAGAAAACTTGTAAACTCTTAGCTTGTGATGTTAATTGATGTGCAAGAAAACAATCGCACATTAGAATAAGCTTCATACCTTAAACCGAGAAGCTACTGAAGAGAACTTGTATGATGACCTAGAAGATTCTTCTCCAAGGGAAGGAAAAAGATCAGCAATAAAAGGACACTCCGAAGAAGATAACAGATTACGGTGTTCTACCACAACATAATCACGATTTTTATCCAAAAATGTTTCTGTCTTGTATGTGACCTACACAAAAAACACTTAAACATGAGTAACAACTAACAATAGCAATCATTCTCTTCATGAACATAAACTGAGGTTACAAATGTCTCTTAGTTTGACATGCCTTGCCAGCATAATGGGAGATGGTAAAATCTGTTTCATAAAATTTTGCCTTCTCTAATCGTGGATGCCCCGGAAAATTCTGGAACAACTTATTTGTGAAAGTTTCATGTGTAGACTTTGGAAACATGCTGCAATGGTGAATACATCGAGATAAGGAGATGTTACACCCATGATTTCTAAAAGAGAATAAACTTCAGAAATTGCATAGACGTATTTTATACCAAGCTTCATCCAGAAGAGCAATAACCCCAATAGGCTTCTGCAAAACAATTCAACATTGAGTAGGTCAAACGAAAAAGTCCAGCTTCACAGTGTAGATAGAGCAGTTCTTAAAGTGAATTGCGCAAAAAAGCAAACCGCGAAAAGCACAAAACACAACTAGGTTCCTGCGACTTGAAGCTCAATGTGTGAGTGAAGCACATAATTTACAGAAAATCAGAAACTACCAAACACGTGAATATAGTAATATAATAATCAAATTGCAATTAAAAATAATTTCAGCATTCAATATAAAATAATGTCATTAGTAATCTAACTTCTCATAGTTGTGATTCAATGAACCAACTGCTCACATTGAGATCACTTAGAACATCATAATTTAAAGCGCACACTTCTCTACAGCACATGGTTTCAACCATGAAGCTCGCTTTGCATTCTTTCATCACTTCAAGTGACTGAGTGACGGCTTTTAATAACGCTGGATAAAAGACAAATCAAAATGAAATAAACCAGAAAATCTTCTAATGGTGATTCAATTCACATTTCCGATATCAATCATGCTCTACATCTACATATTGTGTTTTAGAAGAAGGTAATTTAGTTACTTGAAAGAGTAAGAAACAAAATGTGGTTGTTCAATCTAGTGCAGAAGCAGAACATCGACTCGTAGCGACTTGTGAGCTAGTTTGGATCAAACAGTTGCTCAAGGAATTAAAATTTGGAGAAATCAATCAGGTGGAACTTGTGTGTGATAATCGAGTGGGCCTTCATATTGCATCAAATCCGATATTTCAGGAGAGGACTAAGTACATCAAAATTGATTATCACTTCGTTAGAGAAAAGATACTCTCATGAGATATTGTTACGAAATTTGTAAAGTTAAGTAATCAGCTTGCAGATATTTTCACCAAGTCCCTCACTGACCCTCGTATTAGTTACATTTATCAAGATGCAGCAGATTGATGGGGAGTGGTAGAAAATAGGATTGTATAGTCTCCTACATGGAAAAGGATTTAATGTAGTGTTTATAAAAAGGGTTTAGTGTAATAATGTAGTCAACACAATTCAATAATAATCTCTCCTTTGTTTCTCACAATAGTCAAGAAAGTTGCATTGCGGTAGAAGACACATTTTTAGAAGTAAATTATGCTCATAGATGGATATGGTGCATCTGCAACTTACCATTGACATGACCTTAGATAGGAGGAGTATGGAGGCTGTATACAAGATAGAAGGTTAGTAGGTAGTTGAGAGGTGTTCTTTTTACTAGTGTTAGAATATGAATAAGAACAAGAAAAGTATATGCAATCCTACTTAGAATAGGAATATGAATAGGAATAATATATAGAATCTTACTTGAAAAAGGAGTATAATATAGTGTCCTAATTGGAAAAGGATACATCTTCAAATTCCTTCAAAGCATGCTCTGTTACAGATTCCCCAGATCTAATTCACAAACATTTGGGACATCCGAGTCTATCCAAACTCCAAAAGATGGTGCCTAGTTTGTCTAGTATATCCACATTAGATTGTGAGTCGTGTCAACTAGGGAAACACACTCGTGCTACATTTTCACGTAGTATTGAGGGTCGTTCAGAGTCTATTTTTTCATTAGTTCATTCTAATTTTTGGGGCCCTAGTAGAGTCGGTTCAACCTTAGGATTTTATTATTTTGTTAGTTCCATTGATGATTATTCAAGATGCACTTGGGTTTTCTTAATGAAAGATCGTTCTGAGTTATTAATCAATATTCAAATGTTTCTTTGTTGAAAAACAAAATTAGTTTGGCATTTATATTTGTACTTTTCATAGTGATAATGCCTTAGAATACTTGTCCTCCTAATTTCAGGAGTTTATGACTCACCAAGGCATTATTCACCAGACTACTTGTCCATACACCCTTCAACAAAACAGTATAGCAGAAAGGACAAACAGGCATCTCATTGAGACTGCTTATACTCTTCTCCTTGAATCCCATGTTCCACTGCGATTTTGGGGAGATGCAATCCTTACATCTTGTTAGTTAATAAATAGAATGCCCTTGTCTTCTATTATGAATCAAGTTCCACATTCCATACTATTTCATCAGTCACATCTCTACTCTATCCCCCCTCGTGTCTTTAAGAGTACATGCTTTGTTCATAACTTATCCCCAGGAAAAGATAAACTAGCCCCTCGTTCCCTTAAATGTGTCTTTCTTGGTTACTCTCGAGTTCAAAAAAAGGTATTATTGTTTTTCACATGATCTTCATTGATACCTTATGTCACCAATGTCACATTCTTTGACTCTCAACCTTACTATGCATCTTCTGATCATCCTGATGTATCTGAAGTCTTACCCATACCTCTGGTTTTACTTGTATCGACTTTTGAGGAATCAATGGTTACTTTTCCATCTCTTGTTGTAGTGCCACCACTCCTAACTTATCATCATCGTCCGCGTCCCGTACTAGTCCAAGATGATTTATGTCATGCACCGAACCCTTCTCCTACCGCAG
Organism: Solanum tacnaense; assembly: GCA_029582525.1. NCBI lineage: Eukaryota > Viridiplantae > Streptophyta > Magnoliopsida > Solanales > Solanaceae > Solanum > Solanum tacnaense. The sequence continues at coordinate 9,658 of JAJOOD010003238.1, forward strand.
ACTCTCCTCCTCTTAGCCAATCGCTTGCACTTCAAAAAAGGTATATGATCCATTCAAAATGTTAACCCATATTATACTTTCTTGAGTTATCATCGTCTATACCCCAATCCCCATTATGCCATTGTATCATCTTTGTCCTTTATTTCCATTCCTAAGACTACAGGTGAAGCACTTTCTCATCCTAGATGGAGGCAGACCATGGTTGATAAGATGTCTATTTTGCATACGAGTGGTACTTGGGAGTTTGTCTCCCTTCCTGCAGGTAAATCTACTGTTCGTTGTCGTTGGGTTTATGCAGTCAAAATTGATTTAGGTTGATCGACTTAAGGCTCGCCTTGTTGCAAAGGGTATACTAAGATATTTGGGCTAGATTATAGTGACATTTTTGCTCCCATGGCTAAAATAGCATTTGTCAATCTTTTTCTATCTATGGTTGACATTCGTCATTGGCCTCTTCATCAGTTGGACATTAAGAATGTTTTTCTTCATGGTGATCTTGAGGAAGAAGTCTATATGGTTTTGTTGCTCGGGGAGAGTCTAGTAGCCTTATATGTTGATTGTGTAGGCCACTCTATGGTCTGGAACAGACTCCTCGAGCCTAGTATGGGAAGTTCATTCAGCAGTTTAGCATGACTCGTAGAGCAGTTGATCACTCTGTGTTTTATCGACATTTTGTACCGAATCGATGTATTTATTTGGTTGTTTACGTTGATGATATTGTTATCACGGGCAATGATCAAGATGGTATCACTAATTTGAAGCAACATCTCTTTAAGCATTTCAAGAATAAAGACCTTGGCAGATTGAAGTATTTTCTAGGCATTGAGGTTGCTCAATCTAGATCAGGTATTGCTATTTCTCAACGCAAGTGTGCCTTAGATATTCTTGAGGAGACAGGAATGATGGGATGTAGACCCATTGACACTCTTATGGATCCGAATGTTAAACTCCCTCCTAGACAGGGGCAACCACTCAGTAATCCTGAAAGGTATAGACGGCTTGTTAGAAAGTTGAATTATCTCACAGTGACTAGACCTGATCTCTTTTCCTCCGAGTGTTGTAAGTCAGTTAATGACTTCCCCTTGTGATAGTCATTGGGATGCAATTGTTCGTATTTTGCGATATATAAAGTCAGCTCCTGGTAAATTATGCTTGTACATCAGGAAAAGACGCATATTCAGAAGTAAATTATTCCCATACATCTGTTAGAATTTGAACATAGTGAACCTTCAAGTTAATAAATACATGTGATACTAGCAAGCAACAACAACATATCGAGTGTAATTCCATAGGTATGGTCTGGGCAGGGTAAAGTGTACACAAACATTACCCTTACCTCATGAAGGTAGCCAGGTAACATGTTATTTCCAAAAGACCCTCGGCTCAAGTAAGGCATATCAAAGCAGTTTGAAAAAGAAAAGTACAAAAGTAAAGAGGACATAGTAAATAATAGGGAAAGCATTACATAGCATTCAGAAAATAAGAACCAGTAACAATAGCCAAATAATTCAATAACCAAAGCACAAGAACAATCGGTAATAACAAAACTTGTAGGACAAGAAACTACAAGAAAATCCCAATTAATGAATAGTTAGTTTTGAAGTTCACAATCCAAACTAAATACCACACCAAGTGGCAAATGACATATTGTGGGAGATACAAACACAAAGTATCATGATTGTATCTCTTCAACAAAATCTTATTTAGCTTAAAATTTCCCGTGAGTGATAAGACGTATACACTGTGATAATCGAGCAATGCAAATTCATAGCAAAACCAAAGAAATTTAGCACATCCAAGTTTGCATGCTTTCTTACATGAATATGTGGTATAAAACGTTTAACGTACAGTGTCAGCTGACAACTTTACACAAAAACTCTTTGTCCTTGCAGTAGGTTGCAACTTAAGATTACGCAAATCAATTTGAAGTTCTCAACCACATGACAAGATTAATCTACTTGTATACCAAAACATTCTAATAGAGTTGCATACGTTGTTCCATTTGTCACATCACCAAATTGATAGTAGAGTCTACTATAGAAGTAAGAAATTGCATGCAGGAAATTTTCTGTATAACAGATCATGAGGAGAAAAGTGTGGAACCTTTTCTATTAGATCCAAAACATCTTGGTTGTCTATAAATTCAATGTAACTCCAATTGATCGCCTCTTTCTGATATTCTTCTTGCTCCATCTTGAATACATGCTAAGATTTAACAGGATAGATATAAATAAGTAAAGGGTGAAAGAAGAAAAACTGAAATCAACAAGGCAGAATAGCAAGCTTGTACTAAGAATCATAAGATCTCCAGTTCTTTTATTAGAAGGATAATTCATCCTAGACCAGTACAACTTACCTCATTAAAATGTTGCTGAAGCTTTTCATTTGCAAAATTGATGCAGAATTGCTCAAAGCTGTACATTGCATAGTGCAGATAAATCAGTTATTGGAATGTTCAGGTACCAATTTCCAGTTATCGCAATGTTTGGAGACCAAGATCCTTCTCAAAAGTAAAGCTATGAGAAGCATCCCAGATATCCCAATCAAAAGTTATAACAAATCACAGGAATCTACAACATTGAGTTTAAAACACAAACATGAATTGCCCACGAGATGCATTTGGTAACATAAAAGACTGAATATTACTGCTAATTGAGTTGGTAAGATGACAGAATAGAAACTTGCAGCAGAATAGCCTCAGGATAACTGAATATCATCACCAAGTCCAAGTGTATGAAGTCAACCTGACTTTTTACTGGATACACTGGTTTCAATGTTCATACAGAAAATCAGGGTCACGATGTGAACAGAGTGTTCATATCATATTTGATGACAGTGTTCAAAACAAAATTGGTATTTCTGATTGGTAATCTCACAACAGCAAAGATTGGGTGATTGAGTGTCATTTGTAGAGAATCATATTATGCTGTGAATCTCTACGTCTTCGCATACTGCTTATATACGGGAGATTTTCCCATTCTTAATCAAATAACATTCTTTGTCAAAACAAAAAAATCTCACAACAGTGAAAAGAGTCTGAAAATTGGAACAACTGCTGTGGAGCATAGCCCAAACATTCTTCTTCCATAAGAAAGAAGGCTCTCCTAATGAGAAGGTAGAGAACGATCTACTGAAACTAGGGGACGTTCGGTAGAGTGTGTAAGAATAGTATTGAATGAGGTGTATTAGTAATGTTGGGATTAGTAATGCTGGGATTATTTCTTATCCATTGTTTGGTTTGGTGTATCAAGGATAGGTTTGTCTTTAACCCCATGCTTATCCTTGTATTAATAACCCTTGTATTGCTCATATCATGGTTTGGTATGTATTAGTTATACACCCTATTCAGTTATAGGGTGTATAAGTAATACATGTATTAGTTATACATAGGCTGAAAATCCTATCAAATAAAGAATTAAATAGTACCATGACTAATGCATGTACTCCCTTCATATCATTTTATGTGGCACTGTTTGACTAGGCACGGTGTTTAAGCAAAAAAAAAAGGAAGACATTTGAAACTTGTGGTCTAAAACAATCCTTAGATACTTGTGTGGTTGTAAATCATTTCATCAAGGATAAAAGGGAATTTTAAAGTTCAATTATTTCTAATTGTAGTGGCATGACATTCTTTTTGGGACGGACTAAAAAGGAAAGGGTGTCACATGAAATGGGACGGAGGGAGTATTATTTTTCCTAATATATCCCACCAAACGACCCCTAAATGATCGAAAGTTGCAAAAACGAAAGCATAGATTTTCGATGTCCTTTGAGACTAGTAAGGATTAAATTCACTACAAGAGTTATGGCCTTGCCCCATGCAGGAGATCAGAAAAGACTCCATTCACACATGGTGCACAAAAAGTAATTTGATTTTAGAATGTCCCAAATATTCACCAAGTACCCAATAACAAGGCAAATGAAGCACATGTCTGGAAAACATTGACATTCCTAACGCTATACACTATTACCTAAGCCCATATGTTTAACAACTAGAACCTAGTCAAGTGAAGATAGAACCAGTAAGCTCCCCTGGGAAATCCACACTGCTCCAGCTAGAAACCTCTTGCAAAAAGGATAGATGGAACTGGGGCTCCTTAAATTCTCGCAAATGATGCACCAAGGTTTTAGGGTGGTATGGTCTTTTTCAACTGTATCAAGTGATTCATGTCAAGCATGTTGTTAGAATATGAATAGGTTTATACAATCCTATTAGAATAGGAATAGAAATAGAAATAGGAATATTAAATAGTATCCTACTTGGTAAAGGATTGTATTCTAGGTTCTATAAATAGGGTCTCAATGTAATAATGTAAACAACAACAATTCAATAATATTCTTTTCCTATATTTCTCACATGGTATCAAAGCCTCTGCAATTTTGGTAGAAAATCAAAGAGCTTCCGCTACCGGCGGGTGGCTATTACTCATATATGCTGCTCGTCTGGCCAATGATTATGTTAGCAAAAGTTGGGTCATCGTGTATCTTTCATGTGACTATTTTCTCATATCTAATTTGTGTAGCACCGTGTCATCATTCCGGTGACTACTTTCTTTTATCTAATTTATGTAGCACCGTGCCATCTTTCCGGTGACTACTTTTTTATATTTAATTTGTGTAGCACCGTGCCATCCTTCCGGTGACTATCTTTTTCATATTTAATTTGTGTAGCACCGTGCCATCCTTCCGGTGACTATCTTTTTTTGCATATTTGATTTGCGTAGCACCATGCATCTCTCCGGACTACTTTTCATATTTAATTTGTGTAGTACTGTGGATTTTTCCAAACTACTTTCTCATAACTGAGTTGCATAGCATCATGTGTCTTTTCAGTGACTCCTCAGATTTGATTTGCATAGTTCCATTCGTCTTTCCGATGACTCCTCAAATCTAATTTGCGTAGGGTTGTGCCATCATTCCAACCCTACCTATATAATTTCTCTTTTTCAGTAGGATCGTGTCATCATTCTAATCCCACCTATATTATTTCCCTTTTCCAATAGGGTCGTGCCATCAATCCGACCTTTCCTATATAATTTCTATTTTCTAGTTGGGTCGTGACATCATTTCGACCATACCCATATAATATTATTTGTTAGATTGTGATCACTTTCAACCATCAAATCTAATACTCCGGCGTATGAGCATGTTCCGACCAATTTTTTCGGTAACTTTCTTGTTTAATATCGACTCACTATTGATTCCAACATGATCCATATACTTTATACCAGATTTTGAGCACTTTGTTGCTAGGGGGAGTTTAGTAGCCATGTATGTTGATTACGTAAGTCACTCTATGGTTTGAAACAGTCTTTGCAAGCTTGGTTTGGGATGTTCCAACACTATAATTTTAGCACTCTGTGTTTTATCGGCATTATGCATCAAATTCAGTATTTCATGAGAAGACCAAGCACATTGAGATTGATTGTCAATTTTGTGAAGTCGAGTGATCAACTTGCAGATATCTCACCATGCCCCTCATCGATCCTCGTATTAATTACATTTGTAACAAGCTAGGTACATGAATTGTATGCACTAGCTTGAGGGGGAGTGTTAGAATATGAATAGGTTTATACAATCCTATTAGAATATGAATAGGTTTAGACAATCCTATTAGAATAGGAATAGGAATAGAAATAGAAATAGAAATAGGAATACTAAATAGTATCCTACTTGGTAAAGGATTGTATTCTAGATTCTATAAATAGGGTCTCAATGTAATAATGTAAACAACAACAATTCAATAATATTCTTTTCCTATATTTCTCACACATGTCACAAACTCAAAAACAATGGCCAAACAATTCCCAGCACCCTTCTTAATTTATTTATTTCTTTATTGTTGTAGTGGTCACATTCAATAGACAATGCACAAGACTGTCAATTGCTTGCTGCTAGGTTGGTTTTTGTACAACGGAAGAAAATCGAAAATCTGGGAAGCTATTCACATTTGCCTAGTCTAACAAATCTAGTTGGACTCATGGCCTAGTTTTCATGAACTCTCTCCAGATGGAAGAAAGATAGATTTTTAAAACACCGTAGTAACTATTGTCAGCTTTTGGTGATAGATAGGCTATCTTCTGCAGGGCGATGCTTCTGACGGAATTTCTCCTAAGTTCAGAAAAAATCACTCATTTATCTCCAATGTAAGAACCCCATATTCAAGGGAAGAAAACTCAATCAAACAGGTCACCATGCATCAATTTTTGGTGACTTTCTAGGGTTGTTTTGTGTCAACCCCATATATGTCGATATTTGTGTAGCACCATGCCATCTTTTCGGTGACTACTTTCTTATATCTAATTTGTGTAGCACCGCGCCATCTTTTCGGTAACTACTCTTTTATATTTAATTTGTGTAGCACCGTGCCATCTTTCTGGTGACTACTTTTTCACAATTAATTTTGTAGCACCATGCCATCATTCGGGTGACTACTTCTCATATCTGATTTGTGTAGCATCGTGCCATCATTCTGGTAACTACTTTCTCATATCTTATATGTGTAGCACTGTGCCATCCTTCTAGTGACTACTTTTTCATATTTAATTGTTGTGGCACCGTGCCATCATTCTCATGACTACTTTCTTATATCTTATATGTGTAGCACAATGCCATCCTCCGGTGATTACTTTATTTCATATCTGATTTGCATAGCACCGTGCATCTTTTCAAACTATTTTTCATATTTAATTTGCATAGTACCATGGGCTACTTTATTTCATATCTGAGTACCATGGGATTTTTCCGAACTACTTTCTCATATCTGAGTTGCATAGCACTGTCAGTGACTCCTCATATTTGATTTGCATAGTTCCATTCGTTTTTCTAGTGACTCCTCAAATCTGATTTGCGTAGGGTTGTGCCATCATTCTAATCTTACCCGTATAACTCTCTTTCTCAGTTAGATCGTGCCATCATTCCAACCCTACCCGTATAATTTTATTTCTCAAATTGTGACCACTTCCCGCCATCAAATCTAATACTTCGGCACATGAGCATGTTTAGATTTTGAGCACTTCCGACAACCACTGCATTGTGAAGAAATCTATATGGAGCAACCACCTAATTTTGTTACTCAGGAGGAGTTTAGTAGCCTTGTATGTCGATTACGTAAGTCACTCCATGGTCTGAAATAGTATTTGCAAGCTTGATTTGGGAAGTTCAATACTGTAATTTTATCACTCCTTGTTTTATCGACATTATGCATCAAATTCAGTATTTCATGAGAAGACCAAGCTCATTGAGATTGACTAACATTATACATCAAATTCAGGATTTCATGAGAAGACTAAGCACATTGATATTGACTATCAATTTTGTGAAGTAGAGTGATCAACTTGCAGATATCTCACCAAACTCCTCATCGGTCATCATATTAATTACATTTGTAACAAGCTAGATACATATGATTTGTATGCACTAGCTTGAGGGGAGTGTTAGAATAGTAATAGGTATATACAATTCTACTTAGAATAGGAATAGGATTAGTATATAGTGTCCTACTTAGAAAAGGATTGTATTGTAGTGTCCTAGTTGGAAAAGGAGTCTATTGTAGCGTTTATAAATAGGTGTCTCTCTATAATAATGTAGAGACAACAATTCAATAATATTCTTTTTCTATGTTTCTCACATATGATTAGAATGATTTCAAGCCAAAAACAACAAGAAAGACCCAAAAGATGGATTGGAGTGCAAAGCAAAGTGTCTCGGACTAAAATGCAGCCAATTGGACTGCAACAGAGGAGTTAGTGGGGCGAGGCGGCCTACCACGCATTGGGCCTCACCCGCACCTGTTCAAAGCGAAGATTCAAAGACTTGATTTTCTTGCGATGATTTTGCAATGCACGAAGGAGGCAGGAGTTTGAGATAGACCTCGCATTGCAACCGCATGAGCCACACGATGGGATCCACACCGCAACCACTCTGTTAACCGAACTGAAGTTGACCAAGTCAAAGCAAAGTTCAATCGAGGTTAGGATTTCGACCTTATTGTTATATATATATGTCATTAAGACAATGTTTTAAGGGTTACAAATTAATCCTAAGTATTAGATATTGTTAGTAGAAGTTAGGGATTACTCATAGCATAGAAGATTCATTATTCTTCAGTTGTTAGGATTTAATTATAGTGTCTTAATAGATTGTTGTGGAATGAACATGATACTCTGGCAAGAGTTGCATTAATCAAAGGTGTTGTTTACTTTCTTTTACATTAATGTTCTTTAGTAGTTTAATTTATAATAGTTATTATTTACAGCTAGATATGAGTAGCTAAACTCATAACTAGGCGTATGGAATTTAGAGTAGGAATGACGATAATAGATTCTTTACACTAAAATCTTCTCAGGAAGGGTTGATCCTTGTGTATTAAGGTTCTTTCGTAAAGATTGTTTTTAAATGGTTGCAAACATTAAGAACTTGTATGTAATCTGACTTGCTTGACAAAAGAAATTGCAAGAGTGGATGCAGAGACCGTTCTCAGAAGAGAAAGTGGTACACATTCTCAAATTGTGTGATGGGGATAAAGCCCCTGGCCCAGATGGTTTCACTATGTGTTTCTTCAAGGAGTGCTGGGAGATCATAAAGGATGATGTGATGCAAACAATTCATAACTTCCATCAGAATGAAGTGTTTGAAAGATCCTTGAATGCCACTTTTGTGGCATTAATCCCTAAGAAGTATGGAGCAGAGGAACTCAAGGATTTTAGGCCAATAAATAAGTCTGATTGGTGGAATGTACAAAATCATCGCTAAGTTGATCACTGAAAGAATGAAAACAGTTATGGGGAGACTGATTAACGAGCATCAAATGGCCTTCTTGAAGGATAGACAGATAAC